>JALLBH010000335.1:0-25215 GCA_036940005.1 Skeletonema menzelii | reverse complement strand
ATTACTCTGTAGAATAATGCTCATAATCTTCCTTTTAGCTCTGATTGCAGCTTCAGGTTGAGCCCATTACGTTAGAGGCAAGAGGATCATTGGTTAGCTCCATATCCATCTTTGCCTCGCCCTTTGCCCCTTTGGGGAAGTCAGTTTTTTGATTGGCTGCAATCGGTTCCACCATGGCCTCCAAATCCAACAATCCCATCCCGTTCGACCTCTCGAAGGTCTTCATCTCCGACATCAAAGACCCTTCATCCCACCTTGGTGGGGGCGTTCTTCATGTCAACGCTAGTGACACTACTATCCTCCGCCAACATCTGTGGCTTGATGATTTTGCCGACCAAGTTTCCGTCGCAATATGGGCCGCCGAAAATGGCTACCCCTTCAATGCCTTCACTCCGTATTCGTCCCACATTCAATGGGGTGTGGACTATCCTCAAGCCACCCTTGTATGGACGCTTCCAGGAGTTCCTTTGGAGGATTCCCCACTATGCGATTCCCCATATGTCCCATCTACTCCTACAAATCAACCTCACACTCCGATTCGATCCACTTTCCCATCTCGTCTGGGCAGCAACAGCAACAGATAGACCCTGCGGTTTTGCAGGCCTTTCAATCCTTCCTCGCAATGGGCGGCGTCACTGCCCAGCAACAAGTCATTTCAACTACTCCGAAAACACCTTCCACGACCATCCCCACCTGGGACGGTACTCCGACTACAACTGCTCATTTCCTTCAACTGATGAACAGCTACAAATGCGATGAATACTTCTCCGCGGTCACCGACTGGACCAAAGAACTTCCACAATATGCGAAAGAGAGCACCTATTTGGCTACCGTCCTTTATCCTACCATTCATTCAACCTTCCGTGCCCACTTTACCTCCAATCCGACGTACATCAACGCCACCGGGCAGCCCAACGGCATCCTCATGCTCCATGACTACATCGAGTTTCTCAAACCTTCCAGACCTCAACATCAAATGAGCACCGTTATGCAAATTCTCACCCTTCAGCAGGAGGCTGGTGAAACAGGGGTCGAGTACGCTGCCCGTGCTCGTGGTATTGCTGAACAAGCCAAGTCCATTTCCATCGATCAACTGTTGTATCTAACTACGCTGAAAGGTCTAGACCCAGAACTGTATGGGGGTCTTATTTGGAATTATCGTATGAACATTCCGTCAGTCGTCAATGGCGATATCCACACCCTTTCTGCTCTTATCACAGCTGAAGATCAGCTGCGTTTCGACGATTCTCCCGCACCTGGCCTCCCACGTGCCAGCCGAGCTTCCACCCCGAAGCAACAACCTTCTCCAACTGAACCTCCCAAGCCTCCCCAGCAGGATGCTGTTCCAGCGTATCCTCCCAAACGCCCTCCTCGTCATCAACTTGTTCACAAGGTCTTTACAGAGGGACAACAGTGTCCTATCTGCTTTCATCCTATGCAACGACATGCGCAATTTGGCGGATGCCCCACAGCGGCGAAACATGGTAAAGTTCTCGTTGATGATAAAGAGGCTGCTGACAAGGTGTGGTCTTCATTTCAGGAGTTCACCAAGGAGCAGAGGTCTAGTAACCGTGGCCAGTCGTCACCCAAGAAACAGTCTTCCTCAGACACTCCTTCCAATCCATCTGGTCGCAGGGCCGCGTCCTCCGAGCGCATCCGACCTCCTGCTCCTTCGGTTAAAACCCATCCGGCCCATGCTGCCTCGGCGGCAAAGCCATCTCCTCCTTCTACCAACTTCTACGGAAATCTTATTGATAATCAAGAAATCGATTCCGATCCCGACGATGATCTAGAGTTTCTCTCTGAAAACGATGTGGAAGGCTGGTCTCAAGTCGATGCGAAAAAGAATAGCTCTAACTCTAACTCATCTACTTCTGGCTACCCTGTCGTTCCTAGTGCCAAACAAGCCTCCTTGCAACGTTCCTATGCCTCCGCTGTATTATTTGGCGCTCCTTCGGCCCGCCTTGCTTCATCGCCAACGTCTTCCTTCCAATCAACAGTCGTGTCTGCCTTCACCTCCTTCATCAAGCAACGTCCCGATCAACTCCAACCTCTCCAAGAGGCGGGTTCCATGGCTTGTGCCGACTCTGGAGCTACAGACTACATGTTCCCCGACAAAGAAGCGTTCTTGTCGTATCATCCTTGTCCTCCTGGCCGTTACTGCGATCTCGCCGGAGATCAGTCCGTCCCCATTTTGGGTGTCGGCACTGCTGTTGTTCGTCTCAACGGCAAAGTCATCCTCGTTCGCAACGCTCTTCATATTCCAGCTTTGCGCAATCCTTTGTACTCCCTCCGCCGTCACCGTCAGATGCCAGGCTGTGGCGTATTCTCCTGGAGTGGAGAGGGGTCCTTCCTTGTCTTCCCCCACTTCATCCTTTGTGTTGACGATTCCATCGACAATCTCATCAGTTATGAGCCTCTTGGCTCCAGCTTCAGAGGCAGATATGATTATGCCGAGCCACGTCCTTTGCCATCCGCACGGCCTGCCTCCTCCTCTTCCTCTGATGCCTCCACCACTACATCTCCCGTGGTCATCCCTCCAGATGACGATTCTTCTACGTCTGTTTCCTCCGAGGAGGCCTCTATCAGCAGTTCATCTTCTGAGGCCCCTACTTCTTCATCCTCTGATCCATCCGTCCATGATCAGCCTTCCGTGTCTTCTCCTACTTCTTCATCCTCTGATCCATCCGTCCATGATCAGCCTTCCGTATCATCTTCATCTACCGATGACACTTCCGTCCCTTCTGACGATGACATCCTTCAACAAGCTTCCTTGCCTTTACCTCCCAACATTCTTCGTTCTCTTCATCAAGACCCTACTCAGTTACCTCCCATTCCTCCGTGCTCCGTCGCCGCACCTTGTGAACATCGCACTGAGTTTGATAGTCTTAAACTTCATCGAATCTTCGGATGCCGCAAATTTCGTAACCAAAATCTTGTCACGGCAGCATCGTCCAACGCATCCCTCCTATCTACCGGCTCCCGTCCAGCCACTATTGGAGACTTCACCACTATCCCACGCCCTCCACGTGGTAAACCAATTCGTAAGCGCCGTAAGTTCTTGGATAAGTGTCATTTAGATATCGTTTTTGGAGACAGTGTCGGTCTTCATGGGTTCCGTTATGCCCTCCTTATAGTGGATGTTGCCACACGGTACTGCTGGATCTATGGTCTCACTTCCCTTACCGGCAGTCATATTGTGGACGCTCTGATAAAATTCCATGTGGATGCAGGAAGTCTCCCACGTCGCTTCCATTCCGACTTCGATAAGAAATTGATTGGGGGCAAGGCTCTCCGTTACATCCTTGCCAACCAAAGCAGTATTATTGCCGCTCCAGCTGGTCGTCAATCCTCCAATGGCCTCGTAGAGCGTACCTGGCGGACTATCCTTGAGATGGGCCGTTCCTACATGACAGAGAAACAAATGTCACGAGACTATTGGTTCTTTGCCATCCGTCATGCTGTTCTGATGCTTAATCAGATTCCTGGTCGTCTCGGCCGCAAACTCACCACTCCATATGAACTAGTACATGGGGTTAAGCCTGACTCCCGTACTTGGTTCGAACTATTCTCCATCGGCTTCTTTGCTCACGACACGGACTTGTCTTCCAATGAGTCTCGTTCCACTTCCCAAGCTCAAACTATTGCTGGCATCGCTGTAGGTCGCGATCCCACTACCAATACAATCACCTTCTACAGTCCGGTGACAAGGCAATACTATCGACCTCCTGCTTTCAAATTGGATGAGAGCCGTCTTCCAGTCACCATGTTTCCACAGCACATCCATTATGATGGTGGTCTCACTTGTGGCCGCCTTCGCCATAACACAGACCCCACACCTGAGCCATTTCCTCCGGGCACGCGCGTCACTCTCAACCGTGATGGCATCTCCTCCAAAGGCACCATCCAAAATGTGCCGATCTTCAGTTTTCCCATCGTTCAATCATCTTCTTCCGACTCAACTACTTCAGAGTCACCTTCTACTTCCTACGTCGTCCACTTCGATGACGGCACTACTGCAGAGGCCTCGTATGAGGACCTTGTATCATCCGAGCCTGAGCACTCATCTGCTCCCGCTCCCAACTCTGCCGCATCCATCTTCGACGGCCTACCTTCCTTTCTTCAGCAAGAGTCCAAAATCACCATCGATCACAATGGCGCATTTCATCGCGGTTATCTTCACTATTCTCCTCAAGGGGGGTTTGCATTTGTTCATCGTAAAACTTCCCGGTCCAAACGCATCGAATGGTCCGTGCCCCTTCCCGACCTTCTTCACAATTGGCCCACCCTCGTTGGGGATGACACCATCATCCCGGGTCATGGCCAAATCAGCTCCTTCCTTCAACCTAATTCTTCCAATAATGCCCCATCGGCCAACTTCGTGTCTGCAAAGAATCTTCTTTCTCCATGTCCACCCAGTCTCAAACAAGCATTACATCCGACAAATCCTGACCGCGACGTCTGGCTGAAATCCTACCAGGAAGAAGCCCAAGGACTTCTCGATCATAATGTATATGAACGCATCTCTAAGAAGGACTATCTCGCCCTTCGTCGCTCCGGAGCCATTCCAAAAGCCATCCCTTCCATGTGTGTTCTTGTCGTCAAGCCTGACAAGGATGGCAATCCTCATCGTGCCAAATCTCGTATTGTGGTCCTTGGGAATCATGAAGACCGCATCTACAGCAAATCTGATCGCTACGCCCCGGTTCTCAAGTATTCTTCTCTTCGTCTTCTCACCTCCAAAGCTGTCAGCGACAAACGAGTTCTTCAACAAGGTGATTGCAAAAATGCCTTCTGCCAAGCCATCCTTCCTGATGATGAAGCTACAGTCGTCCGCCCACCCCATGGCGACCCAGACTACGACAAAGAAGTCTATTGGCGTCTGCGCAAAACTTTATATGGCCTACGTAGATCCCCACGCCACTGGTTCAATCGCATTGCATCCATCCTCCTGGACATGGGTCTCGTCCAGTCTCCCCATGACCCGTGCATTTTCTCCGGCATTGTCGATCCCTCCGTCTCCAAGTTTGAAACGTCTACCAATGAAGATGGCACCATCTCCGTGTCTATCCCTCATGCCACCGATCCCTCCGTGTCTCCCACTGTTCTTACTCTTCCAGCAACTCGCCAAATGCTTCATATAGGATTATATGTGGATGATTTTGTCTTCTATTCCACCAGTGATGCCGAAGAAGAGCTCTTCCGCCAAGTCCTTCAGTCTCAAGTTACGGTCGACTTCATGGGTGACGTCGATTACTTCCTCGGTTCCGCCTTCTTGTGGAAACGCCATTCCAATGGTCATGTCTCCGTTCACCTCTCCCAATCCGCCTTCACAGAACACACCGCTCATCGCTTCGGTCTCGATCGTTTTAAACGTGTTCCTAATATGACTCCATACCGATCCGGTCTTCCCATCGATTCCCTTCCTCCACCTCCGCCAGATGATCCTGATCTTAAACGCAGGAAGAAAATCTACCAAGGTATTGTCGGTTCCATCAATTGGTTAGCTCAATGCACTCGCCCTGATGTTTCTCCCGCGCTCACCTTCCTAGCGTCCTACAGTAATGCTCCCAGCGCTCAGCACTATCAAGCGGCCCTACATGTTCTGAAATATCTCTACAGCACCAGTGATTACGGCATTTCCTATCATTCCGACGCCTGCAATACCATCCAAGCCTTCAACCACTTCCCTCATCATCACGACAAAGAAGCTTACACCGATGCCACTCCACCTTCTCCATCCGAAGTCATGCAACTCACCTCCTTCACTGATGCATGCTGGGGTGGTCAATTTGGCAATGCTCTTCCAGAGGGCACACCTATCGAGCTTTTCAAGTTCCGTTCTTTATCCGGTTATGTTATTTGTCGTTCAGGGGGGCCTGTCGCATGGCGGGCTCTCCGTCAGGACAGAACAGCGTTGAGTTCCTGCGAAGCGGAGATCTACGCCACCAACGAATGCGTCAAAGACACGCTCGCAATTAAGCTCCTAGCGCAAGACCTTCATATGCTTGATGGCTCCCAATGCACTCCAGTTTACAATGACAACGAAGCCTGTGTTTCCTGGTCCGCCTCCGTCACAAACAAAGGTACCAAACACATGAACCTCCGTGAAAATAGCGTCCGTGAAGCCCATCTTCTTCAGGAAGTCCATGTTCAACACATCCCTGGCAAAATCAATCCTAGCGATCTTTTCACCAAGGAAATCAAAGATGCTTCTCACTATCGCCGTCTTCGTGATTCCATGATGGTATCTCGTACCAACTTCATGAAGTTTGGCCACACTGTTCCTACTCACATGATGTCCAGTGATTCTCTCCCTTACTATTCCTTGTCAGCATCGGTCCCAGCTCATGATGCTTCCAACTAACTCTTTCTGCTTCCTGCACAGACAGTCTCCGACTCTCTTCACGGCAGTCTCCTCGACAGGGGGGTGATGGTGTGAGTCGAGTCAACTCCACGTGTTGAAGCAGAATCCTGCGTCAGCTCGCAACCACTCAAGCAGATTACTCGATTACTCTGTAGAATAATGCTCATAATCTTCCTTTTAGCTCTGATTGCAGCTTCACAAAGCTCAAAGCCACTCATTCCAATTTTTGCGCCTGCGGTATCTCATGTTAGTACTGTTGTTCTGCAATTAGAAATCAAATCAATACACAGCCATGGGACGGAACAGATCAGAAAGTTCAGCCACAATGGCCTCCATACAAAGCACCGCAGCAGCCTCCTCCAGCAGCGTCAGCATGGGAGGGATGATGATGAACTCATCCGACATGGCACTATACGACATTCCATTAACATCACCATCTCAACAAGCATCATCTACCAACTTTGAACAATTGTTACATGATCTTCAAAGTACAAGTGTTGATCCAAGAAGTGTTCGAAAGGCAGCTTGTTGCGCAGCTCTTATTGAGACTGTGCAAGAACGTCGTCAGAAGAATCAAAATCAGCAGCAGCAGGGAGGAGTAGGAGTGTCTCCGAATGAATTGTTCTTGGCAACATTGGCTGCATTAACGTCACTTCAGGGGACTTTGGAACAGCAAGTCAAACAACTTCGCAACGACAGCACTGATGGTAACAACTCATCATCGAATGAGGTAGAAACAACTGCACTTCCACTACTCGAAATTCTACGACAAATTCTACCCTACGTCGCTCATCCAAGTAATAATCATGGTGCATTACTTCTACATCAATTTGGAACTGTTAGTCGAATGTTACGTATGTTTGTTGCTCTTGGATATGCGTATACTGCTTCTTCTTCTTCCTCTACTGGAACAAAAAAGGATAATGCAGCGACATCATCTGGTGCCAATGCATTACTACGTCAAATTCTCAAGACTACCACCATGTTACTACTCATCGCACCACCATCATCATCATCGGCTAGTACCAATACTCAAGAGTCGGAAAAGGAAATGGCAAAATTGCTACATGCCACAATTATTCGAATGTTTCAGGATGTTCGACCGAAAGTACGAAAGGCTGCGTTTGGATGTGCCATGGATGTGGTGATTGTTGCATCCTCCTCCTCTTCCTCCTCTTCTTCTTCTTCTTCCAATTCCTCACCATTGGTGCAACAACGAAAGGTAATTGCCGACTTTTTATGGGAGTACTGTCACGCAGTCATTACTCAATACAAGTCTTCTGGATCCAAAAAGAATAAGAATGACTCATCATCGTCATCTAAGAACTTGATTCACATTTTGAGATTGTTGAGTACTGCTCTACCATACGCGGATGATGTACGTATCCGTGTTCGATTTGGTGATGATTGTTTGGCATTGATGGGTGGTGGTGGTGAGGGAGGTGAAGTGTCCATGGAGGTTATTCGGGAGACTTTGATTACGTTATTGTCTTGTTTGGAGAAGGGTGAAGAAGACAATAATGATGGGCTACTGTCATCTTCCATGGAGGATCAAGAGGTTGGTACAAAGGGTACTACTACTGCCAAGGAGGAGGAAGAAATATCAAAATTCGCTGCACGTGCACTTGCATTCTTATTGCAACATCGTCCAAATGCTGCCAATTCATCCTTTTCAAGTGCTGGTGATGTCAATGTTGTGTATGGACGGTGTTTAATGGGATGTGTTGAGAGAATGTTGGTACGAACTGGTGATGAAAGCACACTTGCATCCAAAATGCTTGCCATGAAGTTATTTCCCAATGTCCTAACATCGATCCTTCACCTTTGCGATGAAGCCGCCGAAGGTGATGATGGAGGTGCAATTAACAGTGCTGAAATGTGTGGAACAGAATTCAATCAATTTGTATCGAGAATGATACCTATTGTCACATCTTACTTCAGCCCGGATGGTACTAATTCCAGTAACAACAACCTCCAGCGTGTGGCACTTGAAGCTATTTCCAACTGTGTTGATATCATTCGTCAGGCACTGAAAATCCAGTATAGGAATGCCTGGGGAAATATCCTCCCTGGAGGATATGCAACTTTTACTTCGACATTGGCTTTGAACTTGTTGGAAATGAGAGGTGGCGGTGGTGGCAATTCAGAGCTCGAGGGCAAGTTGCAAACATGGTTGAAAGAGTTGGTTGTATCGTTGTTACGACTTCGTGATGATGTGGAGAAGGATGGGACAGCACGAACTGCCGTGGAGTATGCCACATCGACAGTTATGCGTGGTATGGGATTAGAGTTGTTCCTTTCCTTGGTAGACTTTACCGACGATCATGTCGACATTGGTGACAAGAAGAAGAAAAGTTTGAACACGGAATCCGGAGGAGGTCTCTGGTGGCTGCTACCATTAATGAAGCAATCTGCATCTGCTGATGCGTCAGCGTTGGCATCTTCTTCGTCGATTACGACCAAATCTCACCTTTCCTTCTTCCAGGGCCGCGTTCTTAATCTTGCGAGGAGATGTGATGCTGCTTCCGCGGACGGTCATCGCACTGCTGCAGAGGCATCCATTCAAAAGCAGCGAGTGGTAGAAGTGTGGAGTCTGCTCTATTATTTCTGTCTCCATCCAATTGACATGAAGGAAAACTTTGCAGCAGTTGCAAAGACAGTGGTGAAGGCGTTGGGGGACCATTCTAGGTACCCAAAGTTAGTGGTGAGTTATGAGTTTGAGATTTTATACTTCTTTCTTGTATCATCCACAATTCTCACTCTTTCTTTATCTCTTCACAGCCCGTCATTTGTGGGAGTCTCAAGAGTTTAGCGGTAGGTGTCACAGGAAGAGCCGAGGCCAATTTGTCTACGGAAGCGACGGAGGATCTCGAAGTACTGTCAAATGTGTCTACAAAAATCTTACCTTCTCTATTCAAACTGGTGGAGACATTGAACGAGTCGCAGAACACAAATAGCGCAGATGACATGGACACTGATGACAAATCCTCCAAGGAGAAACAGGCCATTCGCCAGCAAAATATGCAACTCGTTGAAGCTGTTACCGATACGATTGGACAATTGGCTCAAATATGCCCTCCTGAATTCTTGCAAAATCTCTTCAAGAAGGTTGTGCAACGTCTTCTCGTTACCACTACAGACGCTGGAGACAATGAAGGTGATAAATCATCAAAGGATACTCAAGCACTACGTATGTGCTCACTCTTGGGCTTAGGTCAGGCACTAGTGGCTTCTGGCTCACTTGACGACAACAGCGTGTCCCTTCTTTACAGAGCTGTGCGACCATTAGTACGATCAGACGAACACGATTCACGTGTGCAGAAGCGAGCGTATAAAGTGTTCGCGGCGATTTGTGAGAAGCACAAGGAGTTTGTGACATCAGAAGAAAGGCTCAATGAAATGACAGATCTCATGGTCGACTCTATTGTCACGTGTCAAGTGTCTGCTAGGCACATGAGGTTGAAGTGCATGACATACATTGTTCAAGGGTTTGATTCTTCCAACCAAGCTCACATGGCTGTTATTCCAAAAATTATGGGAGAAGTGCTCCTGTGTTTGAAGGACTCGAACGGTAAAACAAGAGAGGCTGCATATCAACTTCTGCTCGAGATGGCTGTAGCTCGTGATGATATGACAGATTACTTCAAAATCATCCTCGCTGCTCTTGGTGCCCAAACATCACACATGAGATCAGCTGCGGTGATGGCACTGTCGCGTCTAACTTTCGAGTACGCTCGCAATGACATGACTGTGCAATCTTTGCTACCGTCGCTCATGCAAACTGTTGCTTTCTTGTTTGACGACTCTTCGCGCGAGGTGACGAAAAGTGTGATTGGTTTTGTACGTGTTTGTGTTGCAGCTATGAGTCCTGATCAACTCGAACCACTACTTCCAGAAGTGGTAGGTGGGATCATGAAGTACAATAAAGGAAGAGATAGGTTTCGTGCCAAGATAAAGATCATTCTGAAGAAGCTTGTTCGTGTGTACGGCTATGATACTATTGGACCATTGGTTCCCGAGAAAGATTCAAGATTGATTACTCACATGCGCAAGCTATCAGAGAGATCAGCACGTAGAAAGGCTGCTGGATTGCAGGATGGTCAATCAGTTGCCAATAACTTTGATGACATGATGGAGTCTGATGAAGATGATTCCGACGACGGCCGCACATTCATGACGGGGGTAACTGGCTTCACCAAGATGACATCAATGACAGGAAAGAGTATGAAGAGTGCGAAGAACAAGAGTGTGGTCAGTGGAGCGAGGTCCACAATGACCGGCAAAAGTGTAAAAAGCACCAGCGGACCCCGAATTAAGGCAGAACTCCAGGGTGAAATTCTTGATATGCTTGATGCATCGAAGATGGCCAAAAGTGTCCGCTTCGCTGACTCGAATATGGATGATAATGATTTCAGTGATGATGATGAAATGGATGACATGCAATTTGACAACCAAGGAAGAATTATTATCAGTGATGGGTTACAGAAGGTAAGCGGTGACAAAGGTGCCGTTGACGATTTTGACTCGGATGACGATGATGAAAATTTACAGCTCAAGGCTGGTGGCGGAAAGCGACGCAGGGTGAGTAAATTTGAAAGCGTCAAAGTGGAGAAAGCAGAGAGGGATGCTGCTAATGCCCGCAAACAATCGAAGCAATCAAAGAAGCCAGCATCTTCAATTGGGTCTGCATACAAGTCGAAGAAGGCTGGAGGTGATGTAAAGAAGAAGGGACAAAAGTATGAGCCATACGCTTACGTGCCCTTGAATGCCAAGGATTATTCCAAGAAGAACAGATCGAATGCAGTGTCTAAGATGGGCACAGTTGTGCGAAGTAACAAAAGGAAGAGGTAGGGACTCGGTAACTGAGATCATACTTATTAGAACAGTAAGCATAATTATTATGGACGTGAATTATCTCTTATCTCCAGAACAAGACACCAGTAATTTGTGAGACGAAATCACACACCGGGGTCGCATTTCCAATTTAACAGTATGGTCAGGTATGGTAGAGAATTTTGCAGAATTTTGTAAAAGAAATTACATCAGAAATTTATTTACCCCAACATTATTGATTATTTTTGATAATAAATCTTTGAATCAAATGAAAGCAATGTACTCTCTTTAGGGGGGTGACACTTTAGTTGCCAACTGCCAGAAAAAGAACAGCTGCCGCGATGTCAACGCCCTCGCTTTGTGATTCATCAGTGTTGGTACAAAACCATCACATAATTGAATTTTATCTTTCCAATATCTACTAAAAGCAGCATGATGATACCAATGATGTTATCTCCCCGACGATACATGCTTCTGCTGTCCCTCACTTCTACCGTTCTATGGCTTACATGCTTAGCCTTCTCACCTACACGGCGGCAAATCTTTTCCAACCAACAACAACAACGACCCATTACAAATGAGAACACGTCTGTTTTATTATTTAGTAGAGCCAGCAACGACGAAGACGACGACGATAGGTCACGCCCCAACATTGTCAAAATCCAATCACATCAAGATTATGTAAATTTTCTTCAAGAAGATGATCGTTTGTGCCTCGTGAAATTCTACGCATCATGGTGCAAATCTTGCAAGCGTTTTGGTGTGTCATTCCGTCACCTTGCCTTTGAAGAAGGGGATCATTTAAATCCCAATGGGGAGGTAGTTCACGTGGGCAATGTACGATTTGCGGAAGTGGAGTACAGTCAATGTGCGCAGTTGTGTAAGACTTTAAAGGTGAGAAAGTTACCAACTGTGCATTATTATAAAAGGGGCGATGGAAAGCTTTCGGAGTTGACTTGTAAGCCGTCACAATTTCAACTTGTGGTTGATGAGATGAATCGTTTGGTGGATGGGAACGGTGTAGATGATATTGAAAGTATCATCGGTATGGATTCTGAAGCAGATGGAGAAGAAGGTGGTGCCCCAAGAAACGCTAACGACGACAGCAAGAATATTACATCGTCGTCGTTTGATGAAGCCCTGGACAATCTATCCCAAGAAATCATGAAGACTATTCAAACTAATCAGACAACTAGCGGAACAAAGGAGAAGAATCCTTGGTTTAGATTCTAGAGGCTACAGTTGTTTGGGATTGTGGGGGTAGTGCTGCAAAGGAGACTTCAATTCTCATCGTTTGTTTTTTGTTGTAGATAATAATGATTAAGGAGTACGCTCTAGCTCATCCTTTTGCCGGGTAGAAGTACACGCCGAAGACTGTTCCTCGGACGCTGAGATGAAGTAAATAAAGTGACAGAATAGGTTGATGCCCAAATTTTGTGAACCAGTACAACCCTCAAGTAGGTATAGTCTTGATTACAACTATTCAACCATCACATTCACTGGCGGAGAATGAAGGTGACTGACATCCTCATTGTACACTCAATATGTCCATCTCGAAACTCATTACCAACAATGACAACTGGAGCACTTCCCTGGTACCTATACATATGAAGTGACTTTAACCTTAGTTGCAATTTGCAAACCAGATATGTTTCTTCTGCTCATGACCCCAGGTATCTCATTGTTCCATCTTCCCGTACTTGAGAGCATCAGGGCATGCTTTTCGATGATAATATCAGTGGTTTTGTGACAGGGATGAAGCCACCGATATGAGGCATTACTTGCCTGCCAATAGAAAAGGAGTCCCAATCACCAAATCAAATCTTCTCCGCTTCTCATTCTGACTTCTGACTCCTCGCATCAAAAATCAAAAATTCATCATCGTCACTAAAATGCAGAGAGACGGAGAGAGCTGGAGGGAGGCATTCCGCATTCCTAAACCGACGAGAGGCTCGGTCATGGTGACTGACGCACAAGGCTGACTCATGGTGGCCAGTTTTTCTCAGTGCTGATGTTGTTGTGCATGTTCACACAAACTTGTCCAAAAACATGATGAAACTTACTCTCGTCGCCACCATGGCCGCTTATGCGGCGGCATTTGCCCCTGTTCCAATGGGATCATCTTCCAACACTGTCCTCCACTCTTCTGTCGGCGACGATTTAAACTATTGGAGACCCAATCCCGACAAGCCCTGCTACGGGCTTCCTGGGGCACCCTACACATTCATGGACCCCCTTGGATTCACCAAGAACAAGTCAATTAGTGAGGTCAAGCGTATTAGAGAGGCAGAGGTCATGCATGGACGCGTTGCAATGATGGCATTCTTGGGATACATTATTGGCGAATCTACTCCTACGATTTTCTACGGAACTGATGTTCACCACACCATCGCAAACAACCAGTTAGCAGAACTACCAACTGGACTCCTAATGCCACTATTCCTAGGAATCAACCTTGCCGAGGCATACCGTGCCACTAAAGGATGGGTTGAACCTGGAAGTCAATCTCTCTTTACGATTCGTGAGTATTATTACCCTGGTGACCTTGGCTGGGATCCTCTGCGCTTGAAGCCCGTTGATAACGCAGAGGCGTTTTCCGAAATGGTTGATAGTGAATTGGCAAATGGACGTCTGGCTATGTTGGCAGTTGCCTTTATGTGTTTGGAAGAACAAGTCACCGGACACGGTATTCTCGAGAACATGGGGTTCTAAACATTGAATTGTACAAGTCTTATTACGAATCCATGTCTGCGCATGACTTTCTGCTGGCCTGTGAGACTGAGAGTCATGCTGAGTGTTGATCTTGGCTAGCTTGATACATAGTGAGAAGAGCGTAGACAATTTGCTCCTATAAAAATGTCTTCGTCTGTTTCATAATATCATTCTTTTTCACTACTTGAATCATCTTTCTTTGCCTTAATTCACTCTCATGAAGTCTGCTTTCATTTCCACATATCGGAATATACAAAAGGCATCATTCATCATTCACTCCCAACAGATTTTCTTCACAATGATAGGCTCGTAACTCTCTCTTCAAAGGTTGGGATATCTCATCAAGGCCACTTGGATACAGCTAGGGATGCACCACTACAATTACTCCATACTCCATGCAACGAAATAATAGCAATAGCCACCTCGGCCTCGGCCTCGGTTAGAATGTCCAAAGGCAAAGGTTATTCTGAATCTGAAGTGACAAGGCGCTTGAAATATGTATATACGCGGCAGCTCGTACTCTTTCTGCCACGCGACGACCAGCTTCCATTCCTTTAATGATCTTGCATTGCTGACAACGAAGGAACGGAGTAATAAAAAGGCAGTACATATATACATATACAGGCCTTGAAAAAAGAGGGGCATATGATGAAGATGCGGTAGCTGGCGCGATGGCGGAGGTGGGGGTGGCGGCAGTGACCCCCCACAAACCATCCCATGGGGAATCACACGTGTTAAAGGAGGAACAGGAGCTCTTGCAAATTACCAAGGCGGGAAAGCTTGGGTGATCGACTCAGGGATTGATCTTGATCATCCAGATCTCAACGTTGATACTGCTAATAGCAAGTCGTTTACTAGAGATTCCACTCCGGATGATGGGAATGGTCATGGTATGTTGTTTTATAACTTTTGCTTGTGGGTTTGTTGTTATATGCATATGATACGTGCTCACCTCTAAGTACCTCTTTATTTCACTCTAGGAACGCACGTTGCTGGAACGATTGCCGCCATCGACAACGAAATCGGCGTCCTTGGTGTGGTACCAGGTGCTCCTGTCGTAGCTGTAAGGTAAGAATCCAGTGTGTTCTTCTGCAAGCTATTATTTGATAACTATGTATCACAATATACAAGTTTTGTTTTAACACTTCGATCTCTATATCCTTTCATGAAATCATAGAATTCTGGATAAAAGAGGATCTGGCTGGAATTCTTGGGTCATCGGAGGAATTGATTACGTTGCTAGTAAATGTGGTAGTAGCGATGTAGCCAACATGAGTCTTGGAGGCGGAAGAAGTGATTCTCTGAATACTGCTGTTATTAACGCAGCAAAGAAATGTCCCTTCGTCCTCGCTGCTGGTAATGAAAAACAAAATGTTGCAAACGTCTCACCAGCATCAGCTAATGGTGCTAACATCTATACAGTTTCTGCCTTCAGTAGTGGAGATTTCTGGGCGTCTTTTAGCAACTATGGTTCCGGTGTTGATTACGCCGCCCCTGGCGTGTACATCGACTCGACCTGGAAAGCCGGAGGGTACAATGTAATCAGTGGGACATCGATGGCTGCACCACATGTTGCAGGCGTCCTTCTCACTGGGTCAATCGCAACCGATCGTTATGTCAAAAATGACCCAGATGGAAATGCAGATCCTATTGGCGTCTGCTAAACATAATAAGCATCCAAACAAGAAGTGTGAAGATGAAGATTACGTCTGGTTAAGTTACTGTGCCTCCTCTTGTGGTGTAGTTCGTGCCAAAGCTGTACAGTTTCCTAAAGCAACAGTAAAAAAACATGTTTGTTACTTCTGTATACTCATCTTGTCAACTCGAAGAGATACATACATCATTGTATTCTTCAGATGAATGAATGTATATCATAGTATTCCTATTCTTCCGACGAGAGTGTCTGTGAATATGAGTCATTTTTTTTGTCGATCAATTCCAATCCTCACCATCTTCATCCATCACTACAGCATCACTATTCTCATCCTTCTCATCATGCCACAAACTTTCCAAATCAAACACACCCCTCTCCACTCTCAAACTCCCACCACCATCATGATGATTATTATTCTTGACATGATCCTCAATATTCCTCTCTCCCCCATCATAATCAAACCCACTCACCAAATAATTACTCCATCCCAAATTATCCGCAATTAAATGTTTCGAAGTGCATTGTTTGCATATGGCAATGACAACTCCGTGATTGTATCCGAGACGTGTGATGGAATGGGTGTTTCGTGTGTTGCAGAGTTTGCAGGTGTAGGAGAGGTGGAATTTACGGGATACGACAATGTTGTTGGAGGTTGGATTCATATTGTTGGAGGTTTCAGTAGAATCTTCATTGTCTTGTCTGTCCCAGAAGGATGAGGTGCCAATGGGTGGTAATGCGGCAAATATAGTATTGTTGTTGGAGTCACCTCCTCCGTCAGCATCTTGTTTGTGCTCTTCTTCTTCTTCGCTATCGTCATTATTATTGCCACTATTATTTGATAATATTGAATACAGCCGACTTTTGCAATGATGAATATTCTTTCCAGTGGATAATGATGTCAGAGGAGGAGAAGAAAATTGAAATGCGTTGGAAAAGAACACTTCTGATGGATTGCCATGAAGGATTAGTAGTGCAAGCGATAGTAACAGACGATGAGATGGCGATTGCAGCAGCATGATTGTCTCGATGGAGTTCTAACGATAGTTGTTTCTCTGTACAAACGTGTCTTTGTTGTCTTCCTTCAATGATATTATGCCGACAGAACATATCATTGCACACGAACAACCGACGCCGACGCAAGTGAAAGAACTTTTTCATACATCGCATCATATATACACTCAAGCAGTATCTTTTTGAGAACTGGGACTCCTCTCTCTAGAGAGAGAGAGCAGTATCCTTTATTTAGTTGGGACTCCTTCATCATCTTCCGGCGCATCGACCAAAAAGAGAAGAGGAAGATGATGCTTCAAAATTTAAATTCTGCTGCCTAATAAACAATTCATGCAATGCAATGAATACTTAGCCTGTGGTATGGCGTCAATGCATTAAATCAACCAACACCTGTAGTCCAACATCATTCTTCTATTATCAGCATTATTCAAAATAAAATCATGTCCACCTCGATCTATTATTATTATTATTATTATTTACCTCCATTATTCCTACTGCTGCTGGCTATCGCGCTACTAGTGGCACCATCACAATGTCTATTGACAAATCCAGCAATGACAACACCAAACCATCGAAATAGCAACTTGCTCTCTAATAGGAATTATTCACCATCATTTAGAACATCATTGTCATTTAGAAACAGTCAGACAAAGAATAACAACAACAATCCGAATTCCAATACAGCACTCCACCTCACCTTCTTTGACAACTTTTTACATCCCTACGGAGTCTCACCTCAAAATTCCACCAATAATAACAACAACAATAATCACTATGACAATTACGAAGATGATGATAACAACAATAACTTCTTCCTTTCCCTCTTGTTACCAAAATATCGTAGTCCGGAGGAACTTAAATCACAATCGGTGGAAGAATTTCAGAGGGCACGATTGGAACAGCAATTGCGAGTTATGAGGAATGAAAAGAAGAAGAGGCAGCAACAACAACAACAACAATGGATGAAACGAATGAATTATACGAATAATGACAATACTAGTAATAATATTGGTAATGAGAATACTAATAATGAGCAGGGGTTCATGGCAGATGATGAGGATATGGTCAAGAGGGTAGTCGATATATTTCAAACTAAGAGGATTGAGGAACAGAATAGGTTGCGTAATACTGCCATTACTCGTCGTCAGTCTTCTTCGTATCAAAGAAGGGATCAACAACATCCTCAAGAGGGGGGGCAACAACAACATCATCAACAACAACAACAACAGACTAGGAATGCAGTACAACAGAATACAAACAGTGATACCAAGAAACATGTTTTAATTACCAATGAAGCATTTCAGAGGGCATTGTTGGAAGAACATTTGAGACAGCGTCAGCAGCAACAACAACAACAACAACAAAAGCAGGATGAATTTGTGATTGACATGAAGGCAATGGAACAAGATAAGAATGACATTCTTAACTTGATCGAGACTACGGCTCGTGCTTCTTCTTCTTCTACTACTTCGACGACGACTACTACTACTACTGCTACTGACGCCATGGAGAAACGTAGTAGTGATGGTGAATTGACCAATAATGATGATGATGGGAACGTTGACGAGGACAAAAAGGAAAATGTCGATGGAGGTAGTCAAGATAACGTCGAGGCATCAAGAACTCATGATATTAGTGGTGAGAGTAATGATAATAGTGTTCCTCCCGTGAACAATGATAAAGTCATGACAACAGATCGTGACGGAGAGGGCGGAGGCGATGGTAGCAATGATGGGTATACCATGCCAATCAAAGGTGACAGTGGTGGTCGTGATGTTGCAGCATCAAGTGTGGTAACAGCGTCCTTGGACTTATTGACACAACTGAAAAGTTTACATCGGATGGTATCATTGGCAACTGCGCCGGTATCACCACCACCACCCTCCACAAGTACTGCCATGACGTTAGTTGCATCATCATCTCGGTTACCACCACCAACAACAACGAGAATACAACGATTTCTGGCAACAACTTATCTACCCCTCCCACCAGATGAAACTACCCCATTTGCATCATTGGCACTGGCTCCATTGGCACACATTGCAACATCAATCTTTCTTTCGGGTGCTACCATGTTTTATGCCATGGTTGCCATCGTGGACATATTGTTGAATGATCGCAAAGAAGAATATTGTACAAAAACGTGCATGAAAAAGGCAATGTCGATTTGGAAGAGTTGCTGGAATTATTTGTTTGCGAAGCAGAACTCACAGTTGCAACATCCGCAAGAACGTGGAGCTATGTATCGAACAATGGAGGCAACACAAACCTCTCTCCTTGCCTTATTTTACACTTGTCAATGTGTGATAGTGCGTGCCGCAACACGGTCGCGATATGCATCTGAATGTAAGGATGCGGGGGTGGCCTCATTGCGGTATTTGATCTATGTAACAAGATCATTGAATGTTCTCTGGCAGCGAGTTGTATCTTTGTTGCGGCAAAGGGTTGGAAATATTAGAAGCAGCTATGCTGTATCAACCAACACGGGTATGAAGAATCAACGGCGTAAATTTCACCTCCTTCGCGTACTATCCAAAATTCGCAGCTCTGCCTCACGACGAATCCATCACCAGCGTTCGTTGTTAATCAAGCAGCAGCGCATGCGTGCCGAGAAAGAGTTTCAAGAGAAAGTTGAATCATTAAATGAAGATATGCGGGCAGTGGAAATGGAAAAGAAACAGCTGGATATGGATAGAGCAAAGCTGATGAGTGAGGGTGTTGGTGTACTTGCATGGTATAGTTTCACAAAGGAGGCGTCAGATGCATTGGAAGCCGAGAGGGAGGAACTTGAGAAGGAAAGGAGGAAGGGTGGAAAGCGACATTGGCGTCCGCGGTTTGGATATTGGGGCGTCTCTGGAGATGATGATAGTTCGAACGCCAACGATGATGAAGAGGTTGAAATTATTGATAACAATGTCACAGACATCGACAATTGAGATGGTGACTGTAATGGTTGTAAACAAAAATGTACATAAGTAATTATTGAGATGTGTTCGATTTGTATCCACTTAATTTATCTGACATAACGAGTCTTGTATTTCACATTCACTCTCCCTATTTACATATACTTTAATCATCATAAACGATTCTTGCTTTCGCAAGCTTCTTCATCCCTTTCAACATCTTATTACCCAATCCTTTCTTTTTGATTGGTTTGGGCGATTCCTCTCTGTCTTCTCTGGGACGAGGCACTTCCTCTCCCCATTGTTCTTGAGGACTCGCTACATCCTCTCCCCACCTGTCTCCTCGGGGACTAGTCACTTCATCCCTCCATGCCTGCTGGTGACCTCCACGGGGTGTCCGCGCCCTGGGCGTGATTTCAAGGTTTCGAGGTACTTGTTCTCGATCCCTCCGCTCTCTGGCGTGTTTGCTGGCTGTGACAAATCTGCCATCAACACTCATGATATCCCCGTATCTCACTTGTTTTCTGGGTTTTCTCCTAGCCGAATGCTCGCGGTCTTCGTCATCTTCACGTGCATGATGCTCGCCTTCTACCCTATGCATGGCAGTTACAAAAGCCCGGGTAACAAGATCTTCTTCCTCCTGTAAATAATTAGGTTCAGCATTGCGAAGTATTGAGCGTGATGGAGGAGAGAGGGGATCATAGTATTTCATCTCCATCCCAGGTCGCTCTTGCTCGAGGTCACCATTTTCATTGAACTGTTTGCTTGGGCTTTGACAAGTATCTACGCATGCGAATGCTGCTCGCCTACCACCCAAACAAGCTTTGTCGCTCAAGTGCGCCGCTCTTTCAAAAAAAGATTCCTTCTTCTTAGGAGGAAGGGTTGAACGTGAATTGTTCACGCGAGGACTCATCACTGGATATACCATTCGAGGAGGATCCATCGGAGGACTTGCTGCCTGGTAGGCACTTGTTTCAATAGCTGCCTCTCTTCGCTCTGGAATCATAAACGTATCTGGGATGAGTTCATTAGCATCATCTTCAAATGCCGTTGACTCCTTTGCAGTAGGTACAAGAGCAGCAACGTCCTCGTCATATGCAGAACCATATCGATCCCTGGATGTGGAAGTGGCAATGGGTGGCACATTAGATACATTTCCAGCCCCACGAATGTCATCTTTCTGTTTCATTTCAAAGAGAGGACGACCCGATTTATGTGACAAAGTGGGATTTTGTGCAAAAGCCGATTCATCAATTGATACTGGTGTATTCACAGAAATAACTTCGGTGTCGCTTAGCGTAGGCATCACTTCGATACCTTCTTCCATTTGATATTCATTCTCTCTTCCTGGGGATTGTGTTGGGTATTCCAACTGATCCTTCTCCTTTGAGGCCCTTCCAGCACCTCGTTGAATAGCAACGTTATAGGAACTGTCATTCAAGAGTCGAGCTGCTTCTTCTTTCTTCTCTGCAATCACCTTACACAACTCCACCAATTCAAGCTCGAGTTCATCAAGACGAGAAGTGCCATTGCCTTCCTTGATTTTGTCTTTGCGAAGAGACTTTGAGAAAGTCTTCTTTTCCTTGATGTTGTTCACTGGATGATTTTCCTCTTCTACATCCTCAGAAGCTTGACGATATTCACTCAACGTCGCTTCTATCTTTTCCTCTACTTGTCGGCATTCTTGATCCAATAATTTTAGATCTTCGCTCTCTACTGCCATCAAATCCCTGCCCTGTTCAGCTGCCAGTTCCAATGCCAGTTCACGAATGGTTTCCGACACCAGCAACTTTAACGCCGACAACGCCGCTGAAGACTGTGTTTCATTTCTTGTTGAAGAACTGGACATGAGCGGGGTGCTGTGAACTGTAGGAGTTTCACGGCTTACAACTTGACGCATTCCCAGTTTGCTCACGTCAAATGAGGTACTACCGATCAATTTACCTTTCTTGGCCTTAGTTGCTGATTTATCTCCAAGACTTGTCCAAGAGTCTTCAATGGTGCCTAGATTCTTTGACTCTCTTGTTCCGACTGCTTGTGACAAGTTAGTGTCGCCCTGACGAGACTCTGTCTTGACCGACATTGCGGTGTCGGGAGCATGTTGCCAAGAGCCCAGATTTCTGAGATCATACCACTTACGAGATTCCTTTTCAACAGCTCTCTTTTCTTTCTCTACTTCAAATAGACGTGCTTCCAGTGCTATGCGCTTTTGTTCGGCTTCCAAACGTTTCTTCCCTTCCTCTATAGCAATCTGTGCGTGCTTTTGAATTTCCGCTTCCAGCTCCAACCTTCTGTTTTCGACTTCCAAACGCTTCGTTCCTTCTTCTGCAGCAATTTGAGCTTGCCTATGCGCTTCCTCCTCGAGTTTCGTCCTCGTTTCGGTAGCCTTTTTACGCCACTCCTTTTCTTCTGTAGCAAACTTTGCGTGTCTTTCAATTTCAATACGAAGCTGCTCCTCCAGCTGCATCCTTCTTTGATCAACTTCTAAACGGCTTTTCTCTTCGTCAGCAGCAATCTTAGCGAGTCTCTGAGCTTCTGCCAATGCCGCTTTATGCTCTTCGTCTAGAAGTCTTTGTCCAGATTCCAAAATTGCGATTCTTTCAGCTGCTTCAGCTTGGGCCTTCCTTTTCTCTTCAGCCTCAGTGGCGGAAATGTGAAGGAATGTCTTCCTTGTAGATTCAGCAATCTCGTTGTGTCGAGCAATTTCGATACGCAGCTGCTCTTCTAACAGTTGTTTCTGCTGCTGAACTTCAACACGACGTTTTTCTTCCTCGGCAGCGATCTTGGCTTGTTTCTGAGCTTCTGCCAAGGCGACCTTGTGCTCTTTGTCAAGCCTCTTTTGTTCGAACTCCATCATTCTAATCCTCTCTTCCGCCTTTTCTTGCGCCTGATGTTTCTCTTCCGCCTCAAGATTCTGACTCTCTTCTTCTTCTTGCAACGAAGCAATACGCTGCTTTTCCTGCATTTCCTCTTGCTGTAACCTTTGCATCTCGATCCTGGCTTGATTCCGAGCTTCCTCCAACGCGGCCTTGTGCTCTTTATCAAGTCTTATTTGGTTGGCTTCCAACATCGCAATCCTTTGCTGAGCCTCTTCTTGAGTCTGACGTTTCTCTTCAGCGACAGCGGCAAGTTGCTGTTCAATAGCCTCATAATGTTTCCTCTCTTTAGCGGCATGCGCATTTAACACCCGCTGCAACTCTTCCTCATCCTTTTGCGCCTGTTCATGTGCTTCTGCAGCAGCCTTTAGGCGCTTCTTTTCCTCTGCTATCTCCAACTGGGCCTTTCGCTTTGCCTCGAGCGCTTCGTCTAGCATAGCATTGGCCATCGCCATTCTGTTCTCGGCATCGTTCTTCAAACTCTCAAAAGTCTCTTTACTCTCCAACGTTTCTAAGATTTCAAAGTCTCTGCGCTTCTTCCTGTAAGCCTTCAAGTTGGTTGCCTTTTCAGTAATATCGCTCCTATAAGAAGTTTCAGATGTAACACTTCCCTCAGAACTTTTGTGTTTAGATCTCATGACAACATTATGTTTGATTTCCACCGGGCGAGCTTTCAGCATGTTTGGAGTGATGACTCGGTTACGACGACGTTCCTGTTGTCTCTGTTGATAAGCAAGTAAGCGCAGTTGGTCGATATCTGGAGTTTGCTTACTTTGAGGTTGCAGTGGAGGGCGTGTAGCCGGTACCGATTTCGGCATCTCTGTAGACGGAGATTCTCCTTGTGCCTGCGGAAAAACATCTAGGCCCATAGGCGCCGACGTTTTTTGAGATGTAGGCTGGTCAAGTGGGTTAGACATACCCGGCGGTGGCTGACGACTTTGGGTTTGCTGGGGTTCTCGTTGCAATTTTTGAGTGGGCGATCGCATCTGTGGAGAAGCAAGCTGCTTTGAGGAAGACACCACAGGCACAGGAGACGATGATTTCCTCGCCTGAACCTTTGATGATGATTTTGATGTTTCCGCAGCGCCATCAGGATCTTTTTTGCCCCAACGGCCAACTGCCGAGGAGGACTTCTTTTTGATCAACGGCATGGTGGTTAATTTCAGTGATGATATTTTATTGTACTCTAGTGCATTGTTGCCATTGTCGTAGTTGAAAACGTTATGTGGATGGAAGTCCTTCCCTCGTGCCATCGCCCAAAGAGAACTTTCCTCCACTAAAAGAAATCATGTCCAATTCGCGTATCGCGTATCGCGTATGGTATCGCGTATCCTGACTGTCACATGAGCGATCCAAGGGGGCAGCCCTCCAATCTCCTGATATTTTTCCTGAAAGAAAACACACTGAATGAGATGGCAATCAGGCGGGCGAAGCCCCCTGAAATATGCTTTTCGAACGCTCAGGAAAAGCCACTCCGGTCTCCCTCACAATCTCCACCTCCGCTCCATCCGTGCATGCGTTGAAAACAGAGTTCGGTAGTATAGGGTAAGCTGTTATAGATGCTGCTGATATGGTCACAAGCCAATGAAGAAGAAACCTAAAAATATCGTATACACTGACATAATATGAAAGCCTATCATACAAGCATGCTCAACCGGGGCGAAGCCATTTCAATGAATGAAAAAGTTCATAAGAAACGAGGTTCCCGGTTCAGGACTGTGACGAAGAGAGGATGGAGCAATATTGGGATCAACCGCAGGAATAAATCTCATGATGTACCTGCTACGAACACCCCAAAGAGTATCTTACGAAAACACAACCATGCTGACCCATTAGTAAACATTTCAGTTGAACCTGTTGCGTTGCAAGAAAATAGTGCTTCCTTCAGTAACGACGCAACTATGAAGAAAGTTAAATGGGATCCTGCCGTCAAAGAGAGTAATAGATTTTCATTTCATAGATTGAGCAAGGCTGTAATAAGGAATCTCAGAGGCTTTGCAATCGGTTTGGATAACAATGTCCAAAAAGTTAGGGACAAGATGCAATGTGGAAATTTGGCCGTGTGTGCAGGTGATGGTGGCAAAAACTTTTGTGAAGTCAGTAGAGTTTCATTTGAAATGAATGATCTAATTGATGAAGATTCTGAAAACATGCACGACAATTCGGTTGTGTCTAGAGGTGATGCTGAGAGATTAGAACAACAAGAGACTAACACTGAGACTGATTTTGTAGAAATGAGAGAAGAGGGTGTGGGAATGGTTACTTTGGTGTACAATGATCTCACTTCCTCAACTACTAACAATGCAAAGAGGAAATTACAGGCCTTAGACGAAAGAAAACACAAGCAATTTGGAATGAAGAAGCACACACAAAAAATGCTTTCAATGTGATTTTGACTATGAAAGATGTAAGGTTTGCGTAGATACATAAGATAATAGAAATTGATGAGATATGATTGTAAAGAACCATCGTACGGTAAACGAGGACAAGTATGGGTTGGCTTCAGGCTACCTTCAAATTTGACTTTGAGTAACAACGAACGGAAATAGTAAGTAATACATGAAGATATGACGGATCAACTATAAACTAATCTTCGATTCCGATTCCCCATAAAAATACCTTTATACAAGGGAATTTGATCATATTATATCTCTTGAAGGATGAAGCGCTGCAACTTTTATTCTGTGTGCACTCATAACTCAGCGCCGATAGTAGGGAAGGAAATATCTTCGGCTCAAACAAGCTCTAAACGTATTGGCGGCGCTACATCTACATAGCTGACCTGATGAGTCACGATTTTGTTTGGCCGCCAGCACTACATCTTTCGTCCTAATCGTATGTAACGCCTGCAATATAGCA
>JALLBH010000334.1:0-40636 GCA_036940005.1 Skeletonema menzelii | reverse complement strand
CATTGCCACCATCATCGCAGTAGCCGTTAGAAAGTACCAGCAGCCATTCACATATCTACGTTCCAGCGCTGCCTTTCAATAATCAGGCTGTTGTGGCGCTAGCTTGGTGGATATTGAGCTGGTCTGTATGTGGGCACAATTTTAAAGATTGCTACATTCGAGAGGAGTTACATTCGAAGTTATTGCTGTTGTCCTCCACAACAACATGACGGCCATTCTCCCATCGTCTATCCGTGGACTGTCATTACTTAGGCGATCGATCTTCTCTTCATTGCACCACTCTACGAGACAACATTCGTGTAGAACTACTAGCAGACAAGTACGGATATCGAGCACTGCAAATTTTGGCAGTCAATTACAAGTACAATTCCGTCGTTTGAACCACAACTTGCAAAATGATAATCAAATCATGAATGCAGAGGGTACAGCCTCGCTGAATATAGATGATTCTACGCAACAAACGCAGAACTTGCCCTCTGCGAAACAAAAAGTAGATCCTTTTGCAAAACGACCCTCACAAAAATGTGATCCATACGGGTTGGCAGGTCAATCTCTATCCCTCAAAGAATGTATAGATTGGTTAGCTACGCTGGAAGGCGGATGGAAGTTGATTTATAATGGTATCGAGAATAACGAAACCGAAGAGCAAGTTGCACCGACTTTTCTTATAAAGCAATTTTATCATGCAACGTTTCATGATGCTTCGCAATTCCTGTCGCATATATCTCTCCTCTCCACCAACCTCAACCATTACCCCTTCATATCGATGGAAAGAGTGTTGGTGGATGACCTTAGTACTGTATCAAATAGTGCTATGAACGGTGGGATCAGTGCAACTGCAACTAGCACAAGTGTGCAAACCTCTAAACAAAAAAGAAGGGTCAAGGGATGGGTAATCGTCAGCACAGTTAGATGCTCTACATATCGACCGCCTACCACACGTGCCGATTTAGAAAAACAAGATGATTCGTCTGAGTGCAAAGACAAAGGGTTAACGTACCACGATTTTCACTTGGCTATGAATATCGACATTGAATCCAACAGAGAAAAATGCACTGCTTTGTTACTTTAAAAAGAAATGTTCTAGAGGAATAGTCGCGTGGTGGTTACAAGTATCATTCATAGTATTGATGCAAATTATTCTCATCAATGGCCTAATGATTTCGTTGCAACATTGCTTTTTTGGCTGAGGATTAGCAATATTATAGGTACAGCACTCCCACCTGATGATCGTTCAACTTTTAGTCATCGGAGATTTCCGAAGTGTGTGATCAGAAGAGCACTTTCTTCGCACACTCATAGCAGGGAAAAGACATGTCTATTCCAGCCGCAGCGCCGGCAAAGGCAGATACTTAATGTCATGAAAGTGAGGAACTTTGTGAGGGACAAGAACGAACCGGGACTCGCCACTGAAACGGGGATGACTTTCGTACGATTTTCTTTCGCGGAAAAATTGTGGCGGGAGCTTGACAATAAGATATGAACGAGTTTATCGAGGAGATGTGAAGGCTACACACCTGCTACACACCCTCTCTCAAGAGCAGAGCTTGGATATGCTGCATCTAATGCTATTGGGTCCTTGTATTGGATGGCATTGAAAATTGAAACCTACGGAAAGCCCCATCTCCACCACTACTCTCACACAACCAAGGATCAATCTACTATATCACAGCCAATCTAATCAAAAGAGATATCATGCGTAGTGAATTGCTTTCTCTGCAAGATCTTTTCTCCGAGACCATCAAATATTGTGTCAACTGTCGTCAGGATCTGAGCGAATGCACCGCTCTACGTTGCTCAAGATGCAAAGTAGTTCATTACTGCTCACGAGAGTGTCAGAAATCCAACTTCTCACTGCACAAGTCGTACTGTAAAAAGATTAGTGCGTTACGGCTACAGTTATTGAACGATGATCCTACACTGGCAGAAAATGAAGACAAAACGAAGGCTTGTCAATACGAACTTGCCTATGCAATCCTAACACTTGGATATCACTCAACTGACACCATTGAACGAGGGAAATCTATATACGACCATTCATTATTGGAGTATCACAAACTATTGCGCCAGGATCCCTTCTGGGTAGGAGCGTGTGAATCTGTTGTGCTACTTCTGGCAATTTTGGGTTATGATGGGCTTTGCCTTTCTCTCATTTCTTTCATGTTGAGTCCTCCGTCTATGGAAGTATTGGAAGCTATTGGAATGACGCGTAGCGAAGGCGGTTCGCTGGGTCGCGAGGCAAGAATTCGTGAATTTACAAACATATGTTCTGCAAATCCGGATGATATATGGATATACGGCCCTAATGACTCCAACAACTCATTTGATTTGTCAGCGTATGAAAAAATTAGAAGTGTGATTCCAAAACAATGGGGTGCAAACGTGTTTCAAGTTCCACTTATGCTTGTCAAAATGCGTCAATATGCTAGAGCAAGCATCAGCTCTTCTCCAGTTCGAACGCTTAAAATGATGGAAATTGTAGAGATCTGCAGACAAGTCGAATACTCTGCCGATTTTTTGTTACCAGTTCTAAGGTCGCTCTTTCCAGATAGTCGCCAGCGCTTGGGCGCTGCTGAGGTATGTGGCTTGCTTGCTAATACATCCTATCAAACCGATAAGAGCTATCTTGCGGTGCGTAGGATGCGAGGGGAGATTATAGAGGAGGAGGAGGAGGACGGAGAAGAAGAAGATGATGATAAGCCACACGAAATAAATGCATGGGAAAACTCATGCTCCTTATTTTGGATGATGTTGAAGGACTGTTATGCTTTCACGCCCGGAATTCTTGATGTAGTTGAGGAGACAATCGAAGAGATGACCAAACGTGGGATAAATGTGATTGCAGAAGATCCTGAGTCACCAACGGCTGACGAGTACATGAATTTTGTAAGTTATATGGCTGAAAGACAACGAAATGGACTATCTGCGTTACCTCCCGAGTTTTTCAAAGACCAAAATCACTGACGAGAGTGATAGAAAAGAGAATCTAATAGCATGTTCCAATTTTTGGAATCGTCGATAAAGTGCAACTGATCTCGGCCTCAAATCGCCTTACTGTCCTTTTCTTTTGGCAGCTCACCTTTTTGAAGATGGTAAGGCGAAGCAACGCACACCCCAGTTCTGCCTAAGAGGAACAAACCTACAAAATGGTCTGCAGTTCATGTTGTATGTGAAGACTCGTCTACAACAATGTAACAATAGTTATTACAAACATATTTTACAAATGGTACATAAGCTTCTGCTGGAAGGATCGGCATTGTCTTGCATCTACGATACAGGATCTCAATACGACAGCTTCTTCACGGTCGACAAGGAACTAAATAACACTCCTTATCACCACCACAAGTCCACCCATTACATTCTTCTTGACAAGTCAATGCCTCCGTTCGATCAAATCCACATTGATATTTGTTAAACATTGGCCCAGAATATGGCGTGCTTGTCGTTGTTGTGACTGGCGGTGTGGCTCCACACTCGACATGCCAGCAGAATTCACCACTTGGACAATCCGAATGACCATTTGGGCAAGCTGCTCTACAATTTCCCGCTGCATCATAATAGTTTGATCCACAAGCTCGCACTCTATCCTTGGTAGAAGTAATGAGACTATCACCAGCCTCGTCAGTAGCTGCCTCTACCTTGGAAGCTATTGGTTTACCCTTCGTGATCTTTTCTGGCTTTCGATGAGGTAATGGTTTCGGTTCCGATTTTACCCATATTTCTGCGTACGACTCCTTTTCTCCAGACAAAGCGTAATTCTTTGGTTTCAAACAGTCTCTAATGACATAGCACATCATCCCTTCTTCTGGACATGTGCCTGTCTCACAACTAATGTCATCCCAACCAGGATCACTACATCTCTCTTTTGCATCACCATATGCAAATCCACAGGTGTATCGAACGGTAGTCTTGGATTCATCCAACTCTCCGTCCACAGTAACCGCGTCTGCCTCTGTCACTGCACCATTCCCATTGATACCAGAAGTAGTAACAGTGCTACTACTAGTAACCTCTCTCCACTGGAACAACTTTTCAAAGTCCGCCCCACCACAGTCGACATTTGCATTCAACATTTTGAAGTTCACCGCATCCAATAATGGAGTAGAATTGTCCAATAGCATGTCTGCACCCAGTTCTTGTATTATCACACCATTCAATTGATTCATCATGGCATATTCCGTCTTGTAGCATATCGACTTGGGATCATCATACGAAACAACCCCTCCTTTGTTAAATGCAAGTGGTGTCAATGTCTCATCATCCCAATATAACGGTATGGCAGGAAGATAATCATATAGATTATGATATCTCGGTGAACCATGATCTGCATTCCACGAATTAGTATCACTACACTCACCCAACCAATCACTCGTACACGCATCACCAATATCGACAGCATCTTTGTAACTATGTCCATAAAAGGCCAACCCGACATTCAGTTTGGAACGAGAGGCTCCATTCTGAAGATATTGAAGCACGCATCCACTCACGGAGGCATAGTCAACTTCATCTGTGTTGGTGTACAATGGGGCATTGAATCCGGCAGTTTTGGCCTTGTGTCCGTGAAAATCCACCGTGTCTAAATTCAGTTCTGTCAATATAGTGTCAAAATTGGATATTTGTGTAGTGATAATCTCGTCATAGGTTGCATTTCCATCATCGTCATTGCCACTGTAGGAATTGCAAGGCATACTGGCCGTAAGTCCATAAGAAGACCCATTACCCTGTGTCACTTCCAAGTCATTCAATCGTTCACGGACTGTGTGAAGGAGCAATCCATAATCAGTCATTTCTTTCTCTGTTTGAGGGTATTTCCATTGAATGTCAATACCATCGAGTCTGTAGTTGGTTATTAACCATGCACATTGTTCGGCGAACTTGAGTGTGTTTACAATGATGTATAGAGAGAGGTTCATGAAAAGAAGTGAGCATGATTGTTTGCATTCATAGAGAAATCGAAGAAACATCACATGACGTTGTATCAAACGGAAACTACGAATATACAACTCACCTCCTGCCTCCCACGCGCAGTCGAAGCCACCACCTTAAACACCTCGGCCTCCTGCCGTACCTCCTCCTCTCTCTTCACCCATCCATCCCCTGCATTCCCCACACTAGCAAACACCTGCACTCCATTCATATGGCTCAATCCAATCAACCCCTGTTCATAAAAATGATGTGCACATTGTCCCAGTCCCAATTCGGGACTGTTCTTATGACAATACTTGACGTCTCTTTTGGAAGCGTCCGGATTCCAATCGTACGGGCCGTAGAGGACCATTGGGTCAATGGTCGGGTTGGCCTCGTAGATTTTACCGTAGTTGTTAATTTGAAAGGAGGAGTAATTGATTCGTGTTAGTTTGGTGTAGTCAATGTTGGATGGGGAGGCTTGAGTGTAGTAGAGATGGGGGCCGTAGGTGGCGATTATGGCTGGTTCTTCTTGAGCGGTTGTTTTGGAGAGAGCGGATGATGCAGAAGCAGCAGCTGTGAAGAGGGCTAGTGCAAAGGATGTGTCTGGTAGATTACATCGCCGCCTCCTCCGCCGTTTTGAAGTATCACTGCTACTCTGATGCTTTGTCATCATCTGACAGAGCTAAATGAACTGGGTGGATAAACAAGCCATAAGTAAGTAGGCATCGATTAGGATGCCTTGAATGAGCTCGAATGCAAAAAATTGATGCAGCCGCAATGTGAGAGAGAAGTACCTTCGTCTCGCAAGAAAGGCTAGTCTAAAAATGAGCCCAACACGTTTTCAATGGAGCTCCCCTGTAATGTTTCATTTAAAGGGCTTATGGTCTTGCTTTGGTCCGAGTAGGACAGCTGCCGATTTTGATTTTCATCGCCTCCGCACAAAAAGCCGAGTCAAAAAAGCAAGCAAAATATCATTGCCATCATCTCAATATCTTTTGTTGCTTATTGCATCCTCTCCACCAATTAGTATCATCCAACCATGTTCAGAATATTAGCAACAAGGGCGGCCTCATCAGCCATAAAACCCACCACCTCCTTCTTTTCTGCTGCCGCCACCACACAAAAATCATCTGTCCTACTAGCCGCCACATCATCTCGATTCTTCTCCGATCAAGTCTCCGAAAAGGTCAAGGGAACAGTCAAATGGTTTGATGCTACCAAAGGTTTTGGATTTTTGGTCCCCGATGATGGGAGTGCGGATGTCTTTGTGCATCATACTGCTATACATGCGGAGGGATTTCGTTCTCTTGGGGTGAGTTTACATGATCAGGATGTCTATATAATTGTCTGATGGGTGTTATTTGTCTTGATGTAGGACTGGACAACACAAGAGAGGAAAAGAAAGGGGGAAAGCTACTGATTAATGCACTTATGGAATTACCGTCTGATGTTGTGTTCATATATATTTTGAACGCTTCCGATTGAAGATAATTCTGCGGCTTGAATGAAGCTTTTGAACATATTACATATATACACCCTCTCTTTTTTTGTCTTGATGCGTGTCTGCTTACATAAACAACGAGGGATATGGAGGATAATGGTTGCGTTACCGTCTGATGTTGTCTTCTTATTTTGAACACTTTGAAAGTGATGAAACTTTCTTCTTTATCATTTGTCACTTGAAGAATTGTCAACTAATCACATGTACATCCTCTCTATTATACATTTGTCAATCTTATAGGATGGAGAAGCAGTTGAATTCGAAGTGATTACAGAGCCCAATGGCAGATCTAAAGCCTTTAATGTTACTGGACCTGATGGATCTTATGTGCAGGGAGCACCCAAGAGGTTTAACAATGACTTTGGCCATGATGATCGTGGATACTAAATAGATGATGTTTGAATTGATTCGATTGTTTGCATAAGTATTGGGGAATAGAAGAAAGAATAGATTGCAGGTGGGGTGCCTACCCTCAAATTGTGGCTTTTGTTCCTGGGTGGGGAATGAAACTGAACAAGCCAGAAGTAACTTAAAATTGTTGAGCCAACGTAATCTAATTGCTATTGCCTCCTTATCTACACATAAATCTAAAAGTTCCATTAGTTCCAATCACAACACATTAAGAAGAAAGATGTGTGTATCAAGTTACACACAGTGATTCGCACAATATCATGTTGAAGGCTGCACCCAAAACTTGTATGTTAATCATTCCCCAAGGTGTAGTACATAGTAAGCCCCCAATCATGCTTGTTTCATTTCTCTTACAAAATCCTACTCTCTCCTCACCCCTTCACACTGACATCATCTAACCTTAACGCCTCGCATGCTTATTACTTCCCGCCCTCCAAGGAGCATTAAACGAAAACACCGGAACAAACTTATGAATCTCCTCTTTCTGCTGCTGCAAAATACACTCACTAATCCACACCAAATTACGAATCTCCTGTTCCTTCAGCTTCACATAGGCATAGAAGGACGCATAATGCATCTGTCCCTCAAATGCCAATTCAAGCATTTGAACATCACGTTCATAAAAGGCATCATCGATGGATTTCCCGTCCGATCCAGCCGAGTGGACATTCCAAATGGAGGAATACATGGGGAATAATTCCAGGACACGTCCCAATTCATCTTCGTCGCCAACATCGACAAGCATGGAGGTACCAGCGGGATAGAGGTGTCCCACGGCAGGATAAAGACGCTTCCTATCCGAGGCTCTCATGGCCGGTTCATTCAAGGGGGTGCCAAATGAGTTCAATGTAATGTTAATCGCATTGGTATCCGCACGAACCTTGAGAAGATCCCCCATGATGACAGCAGTTTCTCCACCCAGGGAATCGACAAACTTGGCAAAATCTTCAATCCAAAACTTGATAAGTGAACTCTTGATAATTTCAATTTCCACCTCCTCCAAGACATTGGACACTTCACTCCGATCACTGGACTCTTGCAAAAATTGGGCAAAGTACGGTCCAACAGGAGTATCGACCAATACGGTCTGATACAAATCTTGATATCCACGAGGAGTACTTTCAAAGGTGGGAATGGATCTCATGGTACTTTCCTTGAACATGCCGAGGGGATGACATTGGGCGATGAGTTCGTTAATGTCACGGCCGGAGAGTGTTCCCTTGAGTAGAAGCATGACATTTTCGATCATGTATTCGTAGGTGATAAAGTCGAGGAAGGTGGAGAGGGGTTCGATTGCTTGGGTGCGGAGGTATTTGAATTCGGTTACCAACTGTTCGTTGTTGTTGTTGTAGAGAGGGGGGAGAGGGTAGTAATATGGAGTGAGTGGATGAGTTTTGGAAAAAGAAATGTAGACATAAATGGCCGGCAATGACGGGGGGCAAGCTTTGTCCAAGTGTCTACATCAGCACCTTGATCCATCAATTATGAGTTTGCCCATAACGTTTACTTTTTGAAAAAGTCGAGGAAGCCTCTCAGCAAAGAACAGCCGTTTTGTCAACGGCATGAAACCAATGACCATGATCTTTTTTTCTGTCACAACGTTCTTCTTTTATCTTGAAAGATTGGAGACGTACACTATCAGCCCCCAATATCATTACAATGCTCTGATAAAATAAATGATGTGAATATATCATGAATATTTGACATCAATGCTGCTTGCTCCCCCCCCATATTCTTGCCTCTAAAACAATAACGTCATTTGACATGTATTACCCTCTCAATCTGCACACATATATTCCAAACTCACCTTCTCCACAGCAGCCTTCTGCAACCCCGTAGGAATCAACGCATTCATATCCTCCAAAGCCTCCATATAATCCGTCTCGCTCAAATTCAACCTAACATCATCGAGTGTTTCACACTGGGTCAAATGATGATAGTCGGCATCGGCCAAAAAGGAGGAACGCATGCCTCGGACGAGTGCTTCGGGGAACCCGTGGAGGATGTTGAAGGTGGCGAGATTACCGGCTGGTGATTTTGGGGCGGGGGTTGACATTATTTTATGTTTTGTTCGAGTTGAAATAATGGAAGAGCTGTAAGTATTATGCCGACGATATGATGCTACTTACTGTTGTTTCTCTACACGGGCATTGCTTTGTAAAAACGGCGGAGAGGTCCGTTGGGAAAGTGCTGTAAGATTTCCAGTGGTACATATAAGTAGTATTAGGGGGCTAAATGGCAAATATCGAGCTTCCCCACGAAACAAAACAACAACCACACAAAGCAAGTGCGCAACTCCCGCATCGTGACAATGAAAGGCAAACAAAGCAAAGGCGATAAGTAGCGAAGCCAATCGAAATTGAAGCCAATACATCGTCATCGTTATTGTACTACTAAAAGAAAGCAATACCTAGGCATAGAGTGTATATAAATAGACGAAATCTTCATCGGTGGAAGTAGGGGACTGCAATTAGTGTTGTGTCGTGTTGTTAACTTTTCAACGTTGTAGTCCCCCAAATAGGGTTCCAGCCACACACATCTCTCGTGTTTCCAAGTGGTGGTGTGGTGAGTGGTCACCATCATCCTATATATCATAGAACCGACATCCAATATATTATATATAGATATATATATAGAAATATAGAAAGAGACATCTTCCAATAAAATTACTACAATGGCATCGGAAGTCCTCTCCTCTCCCGCCACCGACGGAGGACCAGGCATAGTCAACATCCTAATGGATCTCGGACCCGCATGTACATCCAACGCGGGGACATTTCGTGATGCACTTCGATTAATTACTCAAAAGTTACCAGGTGGTGGTGGTGGATCATCGTCATCGTCAGGATCATCATCCGCCATTCCGTTAAAGGAGGGGGGTATAGCTCGTCTTATCCACTTTTTTGCTGCAGTTGGTGCACGGAAAGATGGATCATCTTCGTCTTCTTCCAACAACAATAATAACAACAACGATGCCTACTCCCTCTCCTCGGCATTCGTCGGGGTACTAATGAACGATCACGATTGGAACAAGGCTGATAAAACCTCTTCCAGCGATTGGAATCTTGATGTTGTATCTCAAGTCCTAACCGACTTTTCACTCAGTCTACACTGGCCTCTAGTGGCACGATCCTTTGACTTTCCCGAATTTAAAATACGGGATACACGTCATCTTGAATTGTTATTGGCATTGTATACCAAGGCAAGTGGTGCTGGTGGTATTGTTGCTGGAGTAGTAGGTGGTCATTCTTCATTACCATTGGAACCAATTGCGGGTGTTTGTGATTGGAGGAATAAGGAGGGACAATTGACGTTGTTACGAGCGTTGTTGATTGTCCCGCCGAGTGTGTATAAGTTTCCTTTGGAGGAGGGGGAGGAGAGGAAGGATGCTGCGGCTGCTTTGGTGAATGTGGATGGGAGTACTGGCAATGGTGGCGGAACATCTCCATCGTCGTCTTGTCCCAATCCGGGGGGATTCGCCTGTTCCAAGGTATTACAACGATTATTATCCCTCAGTGATGAACCCAAACTCCATCAAAGTGCTCGTGAGGTACTAGGGATGGGATTGCAATCCTGTCCCGAAATTATCCTATGTGCCCTCGTTCGTCTTCAATTGTCCAACGCTGCCGCCATGAATGTGGCCGACACCCCTCCGCAACAACTTGCCATGATACGTGCCCGTGCACAGGCGGGGATGCCACTCAAGGGGGAATTAATGAGAGAATTAATCCCGTTGTTCTTTAGTCCGAATCCCAAATGGGTGGTGAAAAATCCTACGGGGGCTATTCGACGATTGTGGGAGATTTCCCCCAATACGGTTGTGGCAGCGTGTGTGGAGGCGTTTAAGGTGTTGCCCACGGCAGAGGATCGGGCGGAGGTTGTGGCGTTTCAGTGCAATTTGTTGAGAAAGTCTTTGCCGAATGCCAATAGTGGGGCATTGCAGCAGGTTGTGAGTGGGAGTAAAGATGCTGACTTTGCGTTTACACTGGCGTGTTATATGTCAGATAATGGGTTGTTGGATTTTCCAAATTGGTTACAGGAACGTTCGAATAATGTGGGTAAGCCTGTTGTGGCATTGCAAATGTTTGTATTTTTGACTAGGACTTATAATAAGGCCAAGTTGCGAAGCACTGCCTCGACAGATGGTGGCGATTCGTCGATCAAGTTGGTGTTGAGTTGGGAAAACCTCGCAACGATGCTTCGACTGTACACCACGTTGGATAATGAGACGATGAATCAAGTCATTCCCAACACGGACACCACCCTAGGCAGTCAGGCGAAGGTTATTTTGGAACGTTGTTTGCAATTGTATCCCAACATTGCCACCATGACCCAAAACAACCCTAACCGCCCCCCGAACCAACCCGATGAAATTGAAGAGGCTGCCAATGGCTACTTTCAAAAAATTTATGCATCTGAGGAAAGTGCACGGGAGGTCGTAGAACTGTTGAAACGATTCAAGACCTCTGGAAGTTCAAAAGAGAATGACATCTTCGCATGTATGATTCACAATCTTTTTGATGAATATAGATTCTTCTCCAAATATCCCGAGAAGGAACTTCGTATTACGGGTATTTTATTTGGACTGCTTATCAAGGAACAACTTGTGAGTAGTATTACATTGGGAATTGCCCTCCGATATGTCCTCGAGGCGTTGCGTAAGCCTCCGAATCAAAGTCCGCAGAGTGGAAAGATGTTCAGATTTGGTATGTTTGCCCTAGAGCAATTCAAGGAACGGTTGCATGAATGGCCTCAGTATTGTTCCCATATTGTGCAGATTGGCCACCTTCGGGAGGGGTATGCTACGTTGGTTGGTGAAATTGAAACAGCCATGGATGATAATCAGAGTGCAGGATCTGTTTCTACAGCGCCCACGGCTCCCACTGGTGCATCTGGTATTACTGAGAGTAGTGTGGGCAGTGTCCTTGGGGGAGAAATTTCCGTCCCCAGTAGCAGTATGGGTGGATTTGTGAGTAGCACTACGGAAAGTGTTGGATCTGCCCCGCTTGGAGGGCTGGGGAAGATTGAACTTCCTCCCCCCAAGCCAAAGAAGGCCGTCTTTGGACCTGGATTAGGACGAGCCGTGAATGCTCCCACCGAGCAAAATGAGACGCAAAATGAAGCACCGCCTGACCAGATTTTGGATAGAGTTCAGTTCCTTATTAATAACCTCTCCATCTCGAATTGTGCAGAGAAGGCAAATGACTTGAGAGACATCTTGGAGCGCAGGTACTTCCCATGGCTTGGAAATTACCTCGTCGTGAAGCGAATTAGTACACAGCCCAATTTCCACACCATGTATCTCTGCTTCATTGATAGCCTTGGGGAATATGGAAAAGGGTTGGTCGATGCCATCATTGCAAGTGTTTACGTAAATGTGGGAAAACTTCTCCGCTCACAGAAGATTACCACCTCCACTTCCGAAAGAAGTCTTCTGAAAAATCTAGGAAGCTGGCTTGGACAAATCACGCTTGCGCGCAACCGTCCTATTTTGCAGATTATGTTGGACTGTAAGGAATTGCTCTTTCAGGGATATGAAACAGGAATGCTAATTGCGGTTACTCCGTTTGTTGCTAAGATTCTCGAAGGGGCAAAGAACTCAACCGTGTTCCGTCCTCCCAACCCCTGGCTTATGGGCCTTATGGGAGTGTTCCGTGCTCTGTACAACGTGGATGACTTGAAAATGAACATCAAGTTTGAGGTGGAAGTGCTTTGTAAGAATTTGAACCTCAAGTTGGAGGATATTCCCTTGCGCAACGCCGATCTCTCCAAGAGGATCCCTCCCATAAAGGAGAAAAATCCCGATTTCAATCTCAAGAGCCAATCTGCTGCTGCTCCAGCCGCTGCATTGTCTCCTGATAAAACTTCCAGTAGTGGTGCCTCCACGGGCGGTGACTCTGCCAAGTCTGATGATGAACCACAGCAAACTGTTATTCCCAATTTGGCTGCGTATGTTCAGGTCAATCCCAACCTCACCCAACTCTTCGAGCAAGTCCAAGGTGGACCGCTTTCTACTCATATTACTCTCGATTTGTTGAAGCGCTCTGTTCCTATTGCCGTCGATAATGCCATTCGCGAAATTATTCAACCCGTCGTAGAGAGGAGTGTGTCTATCGCTTGCATCACTTCCAAGGCTATCGTGACGAAAGATTTTGCCATGGAAGGAGATGAAAACAAAATGCAAAAAGCTGCCCAGTTGATGGTAGCAAACTTGGCCGGAAGCCTTGCTCTTGTCACTTGTCGAGAACCTTTGCACTCAAGCATTTCGACACATCTTCGTCAGATACTTTCGAGTGCTGTGAATGATGCCACTGGAAATTCCTCCACTTCCACGCAACTTGGTGAATTGGAAAAGAACGCCCTTGATCAGTGTTGTGCTATTTGTTCCACTGACAATCTCGAGCTCGGATGTCGATTGATCGAAAAGGCAGCTACAGAGAAGGCAGTGAGGAAATTGAATGACACAATCGCTCCCGCTCTTGCACTCCGAAAGGATACACGAGAGAAAAAGGGCCAGCTTTACTACGACATGTCTATCTTTGGCAGCGAAAATCAGAGATATCCAAGGGAACTACCAGACATGCTCAGGCCCATCCCAGGAGGATTGCGCCAGGAGCAGCTTCTTGTGTACGAAGCCTTCCAAAGAATCCCCCGTCAACCAAGTTCTGATAGCCAATCGGGAGGAACTGGAGATGCCAACAATTCAACTGGTCAAATCAACATGACCGCCATCTCAGCTATTGCGCTCAAGTTGGACAAGACTGTTGAGACCCTTCTCAATACAGCGGGGCCTCGTGCACAAGAAATAAGTCTTGCCATGATTCCACCCGAGCATGACATCAAACAACTCATTGCTGCCATCCCACGTGTTGTCGCCTCTGTCGAAGCTTCTACATTGGGCTCTTCTGACATAGATTCGATTTTGAGTTTCTCTCAAGGCATCTTGAAGCGAATCTATGAGGTGGACTTGTCTCAACGTCTTCGATTGGAAGCTTTGATTGCACTTCTTGAAATGCTCAACAAAATCTGCCCTCGACTCGGAAGGAACATTGGCACGTGGACCAAATATGCACCCACCAAGACTGATCCTGAGCGCAAGCTTCATCGGGCTGTGCTCCTACTCCTCGTTCGCAGTGAACTTATTCAGATTGCTGATCTCGATGCACACCTTGCTAAAATTGCTGACGAGGGTCGCGATGAGATTTGGCTGGAGTTTTTAATCCTCTTCGTACGTGCAGCGATACTTGAAAACATTGTCCCTCCTTCGAAAATGCCCAACATGATCAATATTGTTCAACTTATTGCCGAGGATAGGGCACCGACTAGTCAGCAGAACAACCCAGCTTTCCGCAAGGCAGCCGCTCGTCTTCTTGAAGAACTTCGCAACAGCCTCAGTTCCGTTGGCGATGCACTTGGAAGGCAGGCATCACCTGCACGTGCTAGACCTTCTTACGAAGAGAGCAGCAGTATGTCCCCTACTTCGGTAAAGCAACTCACCGATGCCTCGTTGGTTATTGCAAAGTCTTCTCTGAGCCTAGCTAGCAATGATCCTCCCAATGCAAAGCAAAACGTGACGGACATTCTTGTGAATTGGCTACGTGTACAACATGAGGCTGCTGGCAATGACAAGATCCTTGCCCAATTCCTCCAACTCCTGCAGCAGAAGTTTGGTGTAGGTGCCAGCGATGATGAAACTGAGCGTTTCTTACGTCTCACAACAGAGGTCGTCGTTGAATCATGTGTAAAGAGTGCTGCCGATATTTCCATCAAGGGTCTCAGGTATGATGCTATTGACGGATACTCCAAGTTGTTGTCCTACCTTGTCATTCACATGAACGGTGGTGGCACTGCTGAGCAGGTGACACAGCAGAGACTTGGAATGCTGAACAAGGTGTTGGGATGCATCACTCGTTCCTTGGTAACAAGCCATGAGAAGGCTCATCAAACCAACTCTCAGTGGGATCAGAGACCCTGGTTCCGTTTGCTCCTAAACTTGGTTTGTGAATTGAACACTCCTAACCAACTGTTGGACTCAATGAAGTCTAGCATCGTCAATGTTTTTGGAAGCGCCTTCCATGTAATCCAGCCTCTTGTGGTTCCAGGCTTTGCATTTGCCTGGTTAGAGCTCATCTCCCACAGGATGTTCTTGTCCAACCTCCTCCTCGCTAAGGATCAAAAAGGTTGGGGTGTCATGCATCAGCTATTGATCGATTTATTCCTCTTCATGGAACCCCATCTACGCAAGTTGGAACTGACCGATGCCCTGAAGAAGTACTTCGATGGCACTCTTCGTGTCATCTTGATGCTTGTGCATGACTTCCCTACATTCCTCGCGGCGTACCATCTGTCCTTTTGCAACGTAATTCCTGAGAATTGTGTCCAGTTGAGGAATATTATTCTCTCGGCCACACCCAAGGGCGTTCCTTTCCATGATCCCATCAATCGCAACTTCAAGATCGACCAACTCCCAGAGATTGCGCAAAGTCCTCTCATCCTATCAAACGTTGTTGGACCGTTGATGTCGTTCAAGAATGAACTCGATAATTACCTTCGAGGACAACAGTCTCCAGACTTCTTCAACATCTTGCTTGGTCAACTACGCAAACAAGACAACTCGAAGGAATTGGATGCTCCCAAGGTCAATTCTGTGGTTCTTTACGTTGGGATGCAAGGTCTCGCACGTCTTCAGAACGATCAAATCTCGAGCAACCTCAGCCGTACGCCCGAGATGGAGTTGTTCCAAAAGTTGATGGAGCTTGATGACCATGGTAGGTACATTATCCTGAACGCATTTGCCAACCAGCTTCGCTATCCATCCAGCCACACACACTACTTCTCGTGTGTGATGCTCTTCCTCTTCAATGACTCGAAGGATGAGGGCGTCAAGGAGCAGATTACACGTGTGTTGTTGGAGCGTCTCATTACTCAGCGTCCCCATCCTTGGGGATTGCTCATCACCTTCATTGAGTTGATCAAGAATACCAAATATCAGTTTTGGAATCATTCTTTCACTCGTTGTGCTACTGAAATTGAAAAGGTGTTTGAGAATGTGGCTCGGTCTTGCATGTTGCCTGGGGCTGTGGCAGCAACTGGGGGTGGGGATTAGATTGAAATCATATACAACGGGGTTATGGGGGATTGAAATAAAGGTTTGATACAATGCTGAAATATTTAGAGTTGATGGTGTTTATGTGGGAAAAAGGGAAAGCTAATCGTTTACTGTATTAAGCCTGTAACTTTGTAGATAATTTAGTAGATGAAAAATTCATTTTAAACAACTACCAGAAGCACAAGCATTTCCTTCATCACTCAATCATATCAACTTGAGCTCCTCCAAAAAACTTGTGCTATTGTGCACCGTACTTCCACCCAAAATGACACGTACCCTTCCAGCATTTGCCTCATTAAATTCACTAACCTTGGTTGCTTCCTCATATGTCATTCCACCCACCATGAAAATCAAAATTTCCTGCGGTAACGGCAAGTTGTCCACTGCAATACCAGATCCCAACTTGCTCACCATTGGATAATCCTCTCCTCGTAATTTTCCCTTCACGGCTGACTCAATCGTATCCATTAATAGTGGTGAATGTTGTGAGTACACATTACTCACGCCCTGCACACTTGTCATGAAACTCTTGGTCATTTTACTTAATGAACTTTGATTCGATCCGTACAACCCCGGCCCTCGCACCTTTGCCCCTGCATACTTTAATACTGCATCAATCAACGCAATATTGTTGGGTGGGACACCCCCTCGTCTCATTGCCTCCTTGACGGCCGGTATAGCATTCTGCATGGCAGTTTCATATCGTAGTGCATATAACATTCCCAATCGCAACTTGTCTGGGATTTTAATTGACGAACTGTCCAATTTGGACATCAACTCCTTTAAATGACCCCCCTGGTCATCGGCACAGGCCAAATCTTGTTCAAATGCCGAAACATCCATCAAACTACAAACTTCCACCAATCGAGCCAATTCACCCATAATCGCCACATGTTTCGACACAGTATGCGACTCACTACGTAACTCGGGATACTTCTCCATAAACGACTGCATATCCTCAATACTCTTCAAATTGGACACCTGATGTTGCTGTGACCTAGCCTGATAATCCTGCAGCAATTTCTGTATCGCCTCACCCAACTCCCCAAAGTTGGAATTGCGATGCGATTGGAAAAAGGTGTCGTGGCCGGGAGCAGAGGATAGAACGACCTCTTCCAAATCTTTGGATACGTTTGGTACACCTCGTAATATGACCCGGTTGTTATTGAGGCCAAGTAATTCGTGTACCATCGCCTGGTAGGTCCATTGACTTAATAGTGGAGTGACCGGATCATCCATCCGATCTACTACCAATAATAACAAATTGTTGTTGGTTCCACCAGTCCCCCGTCGAAAATGGAATATATCATCTGATTGAATATTGTCACTAATATCTTTTGCAAGTTGCTTCGCCACACGTGAACTTTTCTGATATCGTATCGTTCCCGGCTGTCGTTTATTGGCCAATAACATCGATTGCAACCCCATGAGATTGCGTTGATACAATGCACTCGTCATTTTGAGCGTATTGCGACAATTCAAACTGACCAAATCTGGATTAATGGGTAAAAAGTCCGCATAGAATTCTTGCACTTGCCTCACACGCTCTTGTGGATCATTCTCGCATAACAATTGGAAGAGATTAGGGGAGACAATGCCCGAGAAATAAATGTGATATTCGGAGAAGCGTGGACGGGAGAGTTCTCGTACGAGGAGGCCGATGTTGTTGTCGGTGGGGCGGAGGAAGACGACGGCTTTCATGTGGCCGACATGTGTTTCTTCTTGCAGGGCGAGGGAGTGAATCCCGCCTCCGTTATTATTGTTATTGCTGTCACCTCCGTTTTCGTTATTGAAATCGCTGCTATTTGAATATTCGTTCAAATTTGGATTGCAGCGTGGATCATCGAGGCGGCTGACGAGATAGACTTCACGAGATAGGATCTCGGACTGGGTGGAAACGCAGCTGAGAATTTGTGTCGTTGCCCCGTCGAGGAGGAGGACTTTCATGCCATTGCAGCGACCGTCGCCAGTCACGAGACGGTCGACGTAGGTCCGGATGGCGGTGATGCCGTCCAGTTGATCTGAGTTCATGGTGTTCTACCGTAGAGCTTTAGAGATTGCATCGATATAGGAGACAAAAAAATGATCATCTCGCAGATGAAGATCTCCAGTCTCCGATCCGCGAGATGGAGATCTCAGTCATTTTCCATTTTTTATGGGAGTCCACTGATATGAAGAGAAGACGGCATCCGGTCAACTAAACAGCTTAGATAAGTACCGTAAATGAGAAAGAGGATACCCCACCTATTCTCCTCTCACATCGATGTCAACAACCATTACTCAGTTATGACTCCGAGTCCCATCATAATGAAATTTTGCACCAATCAATTCCCACGTACATTAACAAATTTTTGAAACTAAAATTTATGTGATAGCGCGGACCTCTTTCCGTTCCTTTGAGAAGCGCACACACTCGTCACTCTCGTGCAATTACATCCACAACTTATCAATTCCATACAAACTGCTTATTGCAACCAAACAACATCGAAAGAAGAAACAACAACAGTAACAACGACAGCAACAACATCATCATCCAAAAGCATGAGAGTTCTACCAATCATCCTGGCAAGCTCCGCCATATCTACGTCCTTTGCTCAACCAACGTGCTTCAAGGCCGATCAGGACACATGTTGTGAGATGACGTTCGACGGCTTCGAAGAAGCACGCAGTTTCTGCGATGACCACAACTGCAGTCAAAGCTCTTGCTCCGGTAAGCCATCTGGTAATAACAACGATGGCATGTGGGGTAGTGGAGGCGCCACCCCGTGGGGCCATGATGACGACGACGACGACGTATGGGGTGCTCCCGTCAACGATTGGAGCGCTCCTCAGACAAACTCGTGGGGAGGCGGTTCTCAGTGGGGTGACTGGGGTTCGGGATGGGGCAGTGATGGTCATCCTACATTTTCGCCTACAATCTCGCCCACCATGTCGCCTACTGAATGGAGTGCACCAAAGTACGGCTACGACAGGTCGACACCCTACTATCCACCACCAGCATCCAAACCAGCTCCTCAGCCTTACTACCCACCTGCTCCCAAGTTTGTTGAAACTTGTTGCGTCGATGGTGCTGCTGGTGTCTGCCCTATGGAGTTCCCCATGCAGAAGCAGGTGCTCAATTTAGGGTTGAGCAAAGGAGAGGTGCGTATCTGCTGCGCCTTGCGCCGTGTGTATGGTGGGTACTCCAATTCGTACGGAGGAGGAACAAGTGGATATGGTGCTCCACCTCAGTATGGAGAAGGTGGGTACCAAAATCAGCCTTACGGAGGAGGAAGTACTTACCAAAATCAAACCCCACGTTATGGTTACGGTCAAAGTGGCTATGGGAATAGGAAGTTGCAATACGATTTCAAATCTCAAGGATCTCAGCCTTCCTACGGTTCTGGTGCATACGGACAAGCCATGTCTCCAGCTCAAGGATCTTATGGAGGATACAAGGCATCGTCAGGAGGTGGATACGGCAACTTGTATGGATTGGAAACGTGTCCCACTCTTGCGCCTTCAGTTTCACCAACTCCTCGGCCGACACCGGTTCCCACTAGACCCCCAACACCATATCCCACTCGTTCTCCCACTCCCCCCCCAACACCATCTCCCACACCTCCCACTCCCTCTCCAACACCGAATCCCACTCGTTCTCCCACTAATCCTCCAACACCGAATCCCACTCGTTCTCCCACTCCCAAGCCAACTTCTCCTCCCTATGCTCCCTACTATCCTCCTGCCAACCCTTACGGTGGAGGAGGTTACGGTTATGGTTATGGTTATGGTTATGGAGGCAGTCAAGGAGGAGGCTACGGAGGAATGACTGGCTACTCAGGAGGATACGGTCAGTCCCAACCTTCTGGTTATGGAGGAGGATCACAATATGGACAGACAGGATCTTCGTACAGTAACCCATACGGAGGTGGAACAGGCTATGGGTCACCAAGTTATGGTCAAAGTGGATCTACATATGACTCGCAAAAAGGAACCCTAACTTATGTAGGCAGTGGATCAAACTATGGCCAAAGTCAAGGATACGGATCGAGCTACCATAGTCAAGGATACAGCGGATCAAAATATGGCCAAGGATACAGTGGATCGAGCTACGAAGGTCAAGGATACAGTGGAGGTTATGGAGGATACCAACAAAAGAATGGAAATTACCGTAATTTGGAGGAGTTCAAGGAGAATACCACCGAAGATCAAGATGTGGCCTCTGAAACTCCTCGAAGCTTGGAGACAAGTGATGAGGAAGACGCAGCTGCTGAAAGTCCTGGGGAGTAAATGTTCAAGCGTCTTGTTGTGCCAATGCCAGTATGTGTGAACCTGATTTATAGTTTTATATCTTTGTAACAGGCTATACGTGCCTAGTATTTAGTGAATCATTATCTGTTACTGCGTGTGCTTCCCCTCAGTTCTTTCATATAAGCCCATCTCGCAAGACTAACAAGATAGGTACACTTGAGGATATTCTCTTTTAATGAATTCTTATTGTCGTTGAACGGGAGCTTGGCTACGCGGCAACATTGGAATGGCATAAAACAGAAAGTTATAATCGTCTGATCGCTCAGTGGTATATCGCAGAGTTAATGACTTCGCTTATGTTTGCTGGTGTTGCTGAGCATCATGAATGAAAGTTTTTGGTTCTTTCTTATTCATTGCAATACACTTACAGATTCTGGCTATGGCTATGGTTGGTAACGTGATGTATTGACAGAATCAAAGTAGCTTGAAACTACAAAGTGTGTCGTGATATGATATTTGAACCCTAAGTATAACATCGCATAATGTCATCGCATAGCAACAAAACAAGATTGAAACGACAATCAAATGAAGAGGATATGGACGTTATGCCCAAGCTGTTACAAATGAATGTGTTCGTTTGCTTGTTTTTTTGTCTATTAATCGTACATTTTTTTCTTTTATTCACCTCCTCGCTCCCTTCTTTTTCGTAACAACCATCGCAAATCCATCATCATCTATTTCCGGAATAGGTTTTTCTGGTTCAGCTTCTCCAAGCTGTCTTGGTGGTGGTAATTCTTTCTTTGGCTTTGGTGGTCCACCAAACAAGTATCCGGATGAGTATTCTAATGCAGAAGAAGAAGTAGTAGTGGTCGGTATAGTGGCTGTTTCATTGTTTGGAGTTGTTGTCGATGAATTCATGGAATCTTCATTATCATTCATTGCGTCATCATCATCTTCATCATCGTCGTCATCGTCGTCATCATCATCATGTCCATTCTTAATGACACTCTTCACCCCACTCCCCTTCAACTGCTCCTCCGCCTGAATCGCATTCATCACCACCTGATTTGCCAAAGTACAATCCCCCTTGGCACAACACTCATACATCCTCCAAATCAAATCTGCCACCTCCCTCTCCGACTCGTCTTCCAACACGACACCAAACTCTTCTTCCATGTAGGCACCCAAATTATCTTCCAGTTCGTACAATGTCATTTTGGGATTGGGCGATTGTCCATCAAAGTGGACGAAAATGTTGCGTCGCAAATCTTCGGCCTTGGCGGTTGAGTCGGTCCCACCCCAGCTTTGATCGACGGCTGTTTTGAGGGCCGACCAGGTGCGGAGGGTGGCGGTAACTCCTGCTTGGAAGGAAGTGTAGGGATTGTTGTTGGGAGAGGTTTCTTCGGCGCTCATGATTTTTTATATGATAAATGCGTTATGTGTTGTTGTTGGCTTGTCAGTGATTACTGTGCTGGCTCAATGAAATGCTAATGTATAGGATGATCAATTGTGAGTCTGCTGGTGACTGTTGGGAGCTCTGGATGGCCTGCCTTGACAAGATACTTTGGACTTGTGCAAGTACTGTAGCTGGTGTTTTGTTCTGCGGTAGGTGGAGACTGGTGGCTCTGGATTAAAGTTGATCGTAGGCCCGCACTCTACAATACTAATTCCCAAGTGAATCTGATGACAGCCGTCGGAATTAGTACTAATTACTCGCCGCTAAACCATCAATTGAAGCCAAGCTCCGCCAAGCAGCCAACTTCATCATCTCACTATATATCTCCTACAAGCATCATGGCGTGGGGAAGCGGTGCCTTCAACTCTTGCGATAAGCTCCTCGAAAGAGTGGAGAAAAATGATCCAACATTAAAAGAATTGGTTATTTTGCCCATGAAAACATTTGGGGCGAAGGATTTAGATCGATTGAGTCATGCTATTGGTGAGTATAGAATTGAAATCAAAGTTGACTACGATATATTCATTGGTTTCTTCCATCTGTGGCATAAACATTGGTGCTTGCTGACATGTTTATACTTTTTCGTATATAATCAAATTTACATGTCAACAGAAACTGGAATGAACACACATCTAGTCTCAATCAGCGCATCAGGTCATCCATTACCACCCAATTCACTCAAAGCATTCGGCAACGCTTTATCCATACAAGCGTCAAAACAACAAAAATACGGTATAACAAGTCTTGCAATTGGTTCCAAAGATATGGGTGATGAGGGTACAATTGCTTTATGTCAAGGGTTGGCACTTTCCAACGGGGCTTTATTGCAACATTTCGATTTGGGATGGAAGGAAATAGGAAAGGATGGATTGTATGAGATTGGAACAACATTTGTTCATTCTAAATGTCTAAGAGAGTTGGATTTGTCACGGAATGACTTTGGTAATGATGGGATTGTACAATTGAGCAAGGGAGCAGCTGCAGCTGCAGCAGAACATGATGACGATGCTGCGGGAGTGGCATTTCCTGCATTGGAACAATTGATTTTGTCAGAGTGCAATATTGACTCTACAGGAATGGATGTACTAGCGAAGATTCTCTTGGGTCAAGAAAAAGACAAAAGGCAACGATCGAAACGCATCCATCTTGCCATTGGTTCGAATCCAATTGGATCTGCGGGGTGCCACTCGTTGGTGCAGTTGCTTTCCTGTGTAGACCATGGGTCGGTAATATCTCATTTGCAAGCAGCACAATGTTCTATTGGCAATGGAGGGGTGGAAATTTTATCGCAAGGATTTCATCGTGGTTTAGAAATTATGGACATTTCAGACAATGGCATTACGACAGATGGTGCCAAGAAACTTGCAGCGTCGCTGAGCCAATCCTGGCCTGACTTGGTGGAGATGAAAATAGCAAAGAATGAGATTGGTAGCGATGGTGTATCTGCAATTCTTGGATCTCTTATCACCAGAGGTGACACAAACGACAGCACGGAATCAGGAAAGAACTCTTCGTTACAGAATTTAGACTTGTCCTATACAAATTGTGGAGCGGAAGGTGCAAAGGCTGCACTAAGAAGTGGAGGGCTTCACACTCTCCGATTGTTTGGTAATACAATTGGATCAGATGGATTCCATGCAATTGCCCCATTGCTACGAGGAGGACATCCCAACATTGAAAATTTAGATCTTGGAGGGAATAATGCAGAGGAGGATTCTGTTGTGAGGCTGTTGGATTCTATTGCTGACAAGAAGGACGCTTCTGCTCACTCCAGGCTGGCTGTGCTGGAAATAGGTGGAAATAAGTTTGGAGACAAGGCTATGGAGGCATTGACAAGGTTGCAGTCTGTTTGGCCAGATCTTGATGTTGCACATGACAAGCCAGTTGGAGAGAGTGGTTGGAAGGAAGAGGATCAAGATTGAGATTTAGCAGAAAAAACTGGACCATCGTCCTCTAAATTAGAAGTGAAGATACTTCATCTCCTTATGATGACGATGAATGTCAGTCGTTATGCAAAACATACAGTCTGCCACCTTGCAAATGCCAATGTTCTGTCGCTGGAAAAACCCGCACAAAGTTTGGATCGTGACTAATTGCCAACAACGCCGTATTGAGCTTACTCAAGGTCGTCACAAGAGCGTCAACCGTCTGTACGTCTAAGTTCTCTGTCATTTCGTCCATCACTAACAATGACGGGGCAAGTTTCTTGTCTTGCATACTATCAAAGTACTCCCGAGCCAACCAGAGCCGGACACGTTGTCCCGCCGATAGTTGAGAAATTGTGCTGACAGCCAAGGAACCCTTAAAACCAAATCGTCCCAAATACGTAGGGGCCTTTGCGACAGTTACATCATCACCTCTACCATGGCGAATGTAGTCAACACCAGATAGCTGACCAAATTGTAGTATCAATGTAAGAAGGGCATCCTGCGGGAAGTATACATATCGAAAGGGGCGTCTGCGGATCTCACCCTCTGTAGCTTCGAGTTGTCCTAACATGAGTTTCACCAAGGTGCTTTTCCCTTCCCCGTTTCGACCGTGCAATAGCACTTTATCATGCCCTCCAATCTGCAGATCAACCCAATTAAGGATAAGATCATTGGAACCTTCGTAGTGAAAGCTGACCTCGTTGAAACTAACCAAAGGCGAAGAATCGCTGTTGGCACTTTCCATGCCTTCCAAGGGTAATGCAACGACTGATTGTTGTTGCCACATTTCTTCTTGCTCTGCCTCAACTTCTTCTAGCTTGTTTTGAACTCGTTTCATTTTTGCAGCCGCCGAATGGTCTGCCTTTTGTTTTGCTTCCTTGTTTTTACCCTTTATCCATCGTTTATCACTATCTGCTGTGGTTTTGTCTTTCATTGATTGTTCTCTCTTTTTAAGCTGTTTCTTCAGATGATTCATCGACGCCTGTGCAACTTGTTGTTGGTCTTGTGCATGTGACAAATTCCGCTGTGCGTGTGAGACTTGCTCCGCATGGGCTGACAAATAATCTCTATAGCTGCATCGATATACGGTAACCCTACGGGTGGCTGGATTCAGAGATATTATTCGATCAGTCAAATCATCCAACAACGCTTCCTTGTGGCTGATTAGAATCACTAAAGCCTTACTGGCAGATCTTGTCAACTCCCGAAATTCTGTTATGAGCCAATCTGTCGACTTGTTATCCAAGAACGATGGTTCGTCCACAATCAATAGAGTTGGCTGTGTAACCAATGCCGCAATCAAATCACATCTATACCGCCAACCCATCGATAGTTTCTCGACCGCCTGATTTCGATAATCTCCAAACTCGAGTTGGTCCATCATACGGCCAATACTTGCAGATGCGTGAACCGAGAGTTGGTCTAGAACATCGTACACGTCACTTAATTGTGTAGTCATGATCTCAATTTCTTCATCTGATTCGGCACTTTCAAGATCATCTTCTAATGCTGATATTCTGCAATTTAATTCATCCATCTGTACCTTAATCCTCGAAAGACAATACTCTTCTGCTGTTTGTGTCGTATCACCTCATAACCTGAGGTGGCTGTTCGCTTGACAGATATTCCCACGCAAGGAGCTTGGAAAATTGGGTATATGTGGTAATGCCTGCACAAATGATGTTTTTCCACAGCCATTTGGTCCAACAAGCGAGTAAATCGATCCCTGCTCAAGTGGTATGGGCGTTTCTTGATCAATCAACACAACGCCAGTACTAGTAGTATTGTACCCAAACATTCCTGGCACAATGCTTAGAACTGTGCCATTGTATGTACAGGAAGAAGTACTCCCCCAAGATGCAAGTTCTTGCTCGCCTTGAGCGCCTCTAGTCGTAAAGGCCCCATCCTTAGAATTCGGACTTCCTGCCACCATCTACTTATATTGTTATCTATTCTTATTCGCTTTTATAGTTGTGCCCATCAAATTACTGCACAACAGCTTTGAAGCTTACGTATTGAGGCACCTTCGAGGCATGAACGCCATTATCAAGCGAGGAAAATAAGAAATAAGGGCTAATCCTTTCAAAATCACTATTAATAGCTACCATACTCATCATACGGAGGGATCAAGGTTCGGACTGGATAGATGTCAACTTGCAGTTGAAAAGAACTCAAGTACTTTCAGTACTGGACCTATGTTCCTACGGACCCCAATCCGGACTAGCATGGCCTTGTCTCTGACCTTTTTCTGCAGCCGTCTTTCCTCCGTCCGTCACAGCAAACAAGATATAATAAGTATGCACTTGACATAAACAAAACCATGACACCGAACAAGAAGCTGAGCTGCTTCATCATTGTCATCATCCTTTCGCTACTATTATCAGTTGTTGCCAACACTTCATCAGAGGAGGTATTAGTAGCGAGAGAAGAACAGCAAGAAAAAACTGATGACATTATTAGCGGCGGCGGCGAAACAAATGATGATGACACCGCCACTAATAATATTAAGGAAGAACAACATGTCTCTTCTGACAATAAGTTGCAACAGCAACAACAACAAGAAGAGAATGTCAAAGAATTGCCACCAACAACATCCACAGTAGCAGCACACGAACACGAACCGCCAAGTCACTTTCAAATCTCCGCCCACATTCAAACCAATCTGCACACTGGCCTTTCCTACTTTTTACCCCTCCACGAAACATCCTCCTTTGCTCACATTCCATTCTTGGAATGTGGAGCTGTCGGATCTACCACGGCAACTGTACCTTTGGTGAGTGGTGTGTTTCGTCATTCGCCGGTTATGATGAGTGAGAATAGTGAGAAGGAGAAATTGAAGAGGGGTGGATTGGAGTTCTTGGAGGGGGGTTCTTTTTTAAAGAATGGAGAGGAGGAAGTCGTAATGTATGGTGAGGATTCAAATCATAGTATACAGGATGCATTCTTGGACGATGATGGGGAAACAAGTAGCAGTAGCAATGGCAAACAGAGGGATACTAATGGGCCGAAACGACCATCTCCACCTACCTATGTTGTGGCCCTTTCTCCATTGGAGATAACCGTGGGAGGGAATGGCAATGAAACACAACAATTTAATGCTGGTGACGCTATCTTCTTTGAGGATACATGGTTGGGTATTTGGGATGACATCATGATGGATAATTATGATGAAGATTACGATGAAACCAACGACAACTTTTTGAACAGTGAGGAAAAGGTCAAGGGATATACTATGCGTGCCTCGTCCGAATCAAGGAACGATATGAATGTGATCATGTTGACTATACCACCGGCGTTACATCGTCAGTGGAAACATCGACATGAACGACAGCAGCAACAGCAACAGGAACAACAAAAGCAAGAAGCGGAAAGGAGCAGCAACATGGTCGATAACGAAGTATTGAACAAGAGTCAGAAAAACACAAAACCATGGTGGAAACTATCCTCTCGTATCATCAAAAGGCAACAACTAATAGACGAGCTACCCAAACCATGCAGCTTGGAATCTGATCCAGCATTTGCTCATCCCTCCATATCAGTACCCACGACACTATCTCAGCACTTTTCACAACACTTTACCAATTTACTACGGCAATTCCACCAACCGTTTCACTTGTCATTATCCTCCTCTTCCAATGACAATTATGATTTGATCCTTCCAATATTTGCCCAAACTGCCGCTGCAACAGTTGGTGGAGCCACGGCCTTTGCGGGAGTGCTTCATTTATTACGAACAGTGAATCCTACAGTGGCGATTGGATTTGGTGCCGCTTGTGTGATTGGATTTGGTACGTGGGGGATTGTTTGGTTGGGTGAGGAGTTGTTGGATGAGTGGGAGATGTGGAGGGAGAGGAGGAGGTTGGAGAGACGGATGAGTGAAAGTTGGACTAATCAATAAGGTTAACATTAGGATGTGACATCTGAGACTACTCCTCGAAGCTCAAGAGACAATTGAGGAGAAAGATGTTGCTGATGAATGTATTATGGAGTAGACAAGCAAGCTTCGTGTAGTTCGCATGGTCGTATCTTCGTCGAAATTGCATTGTTTTTGCAGCTTCCATGCATCCAAGAGATGTTATTTTATTATTTGACTTAGCATTGTCATGATGCCTACATTCATGTGAGCATTTACATTCTCTTTACTCTTACGCATTGAAAAGAACACAGGCAGCAGACAAGCCAATCGCAAGAGAAGACAACAGCGAGCGTCTCATTTATCCATCCAGGGAGGAAGGCTGGAGGATGGAGAAGGAGGAAGCTAGCTACAGCCACCAAGTCTGCCACGCGCAGTGGGGTCGACCGCATCGGCAGGTCAAGTCCCGGTGATCTCTAGAGAGATAGAGATACATACTATGATGTAGGAGAGAGGCTCTGCTATGAGTAGAGATTTTGATGTGCATACGAAGTAAGGAGAAGTCGGCCATGGTAGTAAGGTTTGGGTGATCGGGCGGGCTAGGTATGTAATGTAGGGGGCTTGTATGTTCGTGAGGGCCCTCATAAACACAGTCATGATACGGAATTCCCTCTGATCGAGCGCGTCAAAGTCATTCTGGCGCCACCATAGTCCTTGGTTTGGTGGTTCGAAGTAAGTTTTGAGTCTCGCAACACCTCCTGCGCACAGGGATCTTGGGTCCCCTCACAACAACTCACTCCAATCTTTCTCACAGAGCAAAGGGATCAAAGAGAGAACCTAACAAAATGGCAAGGGGAGAAGACATCGATTCGCTTACAGTCAAAGAACTCATAGTGAAATGCAAAGAGTTGGGGATTGACACGACGGGGAAGAAGTTGAGGAAAGATGACTATATTCAAAGGTTGAATGAGTATAATGCACTCAACGCACAAACACCTCGACTATCAGACATTGACGAGGAAGGCGAGAGTGCGAGCGAGAGATCAACTACACCACGAAGGAGAACTCGAGGTAGAAGCGTTGACTCGGATAGTCGGAGGCTTTCTCTTTCAGAGTTGAGCACAAGATCGAGGACAAGATCTTCCTCTCGCACTAGGGGAAATGAGAGTGGAAGACGCCGAAGCTATTCTATTCCCAAAACACCGACTCCAATCAATGATGTTTTGATGAGGAATGAAGATCCTTTTGAGAGAAGTCCACAAAGAGCTGTTCAACTTGAGCAGCGTCTTGCAAACATCGAAGGCAAGCAGCAATCGACTGATGATAGGCTCGGTGACATGGCGCAGAATCAAACTGGTCTTTATCAGGAACTTGGCTGTTTGAAGGAGTTTAGGGAGCACGCCAGAAGCAAGATTGACAAGCTTGAGAATGGTGAGGAGTTAATCAAACAATTCAAGGAAAATGTCAACTCATATTTTAGTAGATATGTCAGAGGAGTCAACGAATCCATTGCCAAAGTCGAGAGTGCATATGAAGGTGAGATTGAATCTATCAAGTCTGAAAACGTCAAAACTTACCGAAAGATCACAGCAGAAATCAAATCTGTTAAAGGCGAGTTGTCTTCTCGCATTGAGACGAGTGCGGCCAAGTTTGATGCATACAAAGATAAAGTGGAGAAAATGGACAATGATTTTGCTGACGTTTGGACAATTATCAATGACCATGTAATAGAGGAGCTGAAGATTTTGAAGTCTGAGCAGTCCAAGCTGAAGTCTGAGCTGTCAAAACTGAAGTCACAAATCAGATGTCTACTGTTATTGTCGTCAATGATTTTTGGTTTTGGACTTCTACTTACTGTAATAGTGACGGACTTCGTTCCATTCAATGCTGCAATTGCCTCTGACGCAATATTGAACAGATTCAGATTGTGTTGGATTTGGTTCCAGCGTTCGTGCTTCCAACCACATCATTAAGCCCATTATAGCAATACATGTTCACTTCCCGACTCGGAACGGTTTGCTTTGCCAAATTTTGTCAACACAACATCTTCTTTGGGATCTCGAAACAGATCACTTTCATCGCTCTCGTCATCTCCTCCTACTTGTTCGCTCATCTCCAATTCATTGCATTCTAAAGCTGCCTCGTCTTCGCCAACCACATCCCCACTTTGTATTAGACCATCAAATTGCATACCAACCTGATAACATGCAAGCCATAGTATCAGTGCTGTCAAAATGCTAGGCAAACTTCCATACTTGACAATACCATCCACACTACCAGCATAATTGTTAATCATACTCCCAATAGCTTTTGCAATACGTTGCCCAACTACGTCGATCCAAAACTTGGCTTTAAATTTCACAGCATCGGAAGTGGGCATGTATAATACCTCCTCGGATGGGTCGTGCACTGAATATGTCAGCGCTTTGCATATACTCAGAGATATGAATAGAAAGTACAAATTCCGTGGAAACATCACGAATGCAAATATTGTGACCAAGAGCAATACTGTCGGGAAGATGCGAATTGTTGTGCTCAGACCATAATTCTTGATGAGACGTGGGAAAGCATAGAAGGAAAGGAACAGCGACAGTATGTTGACGGTTTGTCCATACCAACCCATAAATTGAATGTAAGTGATGCCTTCTTCAGAGCCGCTTTTTGTAGATGTTTTTGAATGCGAATGCTCTGATTCGTCCACGATGCTTATTCCAACACCAAAACGATCAAGTCCAATCAAATTCAACTCATAGTGCATGCACGTAAGGGCAATCTCATACAACACAGAAGCTGCCAGTACAAGCTTGAGATACTCATAACGAAAGATCATGCGAAGTCCTCCCAAAAGATCGTCAGAGACACCAGTACTCGGATCATTTCGTTTCTGAGGTTCAACAACTGTCTTTGATATGTATTGATCTTCTTTCCCAATAATAATAATTTGTCGTGTATCCCCATCTCTGTCTATATTCCGTGCCGATTGTATATTATTATCATACATAGGCTTTGAGAACAGCTGAGCATAAGTTGCCATGATCAACATCCCAACACCAATGCACCCACATGCCGCAAAAATTAGCATTGGCGTTACATGCGCATCACCACTCTCTTTCACATCCACACTCATCATATCCACATCCACCCTCCCTTCTTCATCTAGAATAAAGTGTTGTTGTTGTTGTTGTTGTTGTTGTTGTTGCTCATCGTCCTGTTGCGTCGACCGTCTCCCTCCTGAAACTGCCGACAATGTCGACCCGGCAATAGCACCCATCTGCGCCAATGCAACAATCGAACCATAATGACGTTCGGCAGATTCCAATGTCAAATGAGAATTTGCAAATGCCCAAAATATAGTGATGGATACAGATCCGAATGATTCTACAAGTGCGAATAATACATACCCTAGAGTGGGATAATACCAATCGCCATAATGATGACCTTCATCATCAACTGGTGCAGTGTTGAATTCGCTGGATGGATAGACATCTAGTCCACCACTCCCAAGCTCTGCAATTTGAGTCGCATCATGAAATATAGCTTTGGATCGAAAGGATGGATGTGTCTTTAGCGCCAATGCGATTGTTATGAATCCATGAATGTAAAAGCTTCCCACAATGTAAAATGCAATGGTTGTAATTTTGGAAGAAGATGACAATGGTGGTTGTTCCCCCTCAACATCCTCAATATCATCGTCATCTTGTGTGGATGCATCGTTCCATGCAAAATGATTCCAAAATTGACTCGAACGAATCTTCATACTTCTCCATTTCGTTCGGATATAACCCCTGCCATCATCATCATCACTACTACTACCACTCCTCATAGAAGACATCATGGCCAATGGTAAATTCCTCTCTGACCAAGATAACTCCAACTCTTCATTCAATCTATCCACATCATTGTCGTCCCCCCTCCTCCTATTATTCCATTTCTCTATAGCGCATCGTCGCTTCCATCGATCCAACCATTCCATCCCCACAGCTAATACAATCACCACTACAAAACTGACCATTTTGGCACGTGGTTGATGTTTGCCCAAATCACCATTGACTAATATGGCCAATGTAGGTTCCTTGATGGAATCTAGGATCCAAAAGCTCGAGAGCGTGAAGGCTAGATAGAGTGCTAGTAAGATAATTCGCAATGGGAGGAAACATATTGTGGTGGTTTTTTGGTGGTTTAGTTTGTAAAGAAGACGTGAGAGTAGAGTTGTGTTGAGGCGGTTGTATTGTAGATTGGATATTAATTCATCTTCATCATCATCTTCCATGTTGTCATGGTCATTATTATAGACATTCGTTTCATAATGCGGTATAAAATCATGAAATTGCGATTCATTTCGATGTGCCGTACTACTTGGTTTTTGTTTTGGATTGTACCGTATAGAGAAGGAGCCCATCTTGACCTTCTTTTTAATGGAGGAGAGTAATGGGTGGGCGGATGAGTTGTTATTTTCATCTTCTTCATCGGCAAAGTCATTTAGGCTGTTTTTTGGGGCTGATGTAGTCGTATTATTAGCTGCTGGTAGTGATGACTTTAGTGCGTCAGGCGGGGCGGCGTCTGAGCTAGTTTGCGGAGCGTTTGCGGTGGTGTCGTCACCGCTGTCGCTGCTGCTGCTGTTGGGTTCGTCGCTATTGTTGTCCCCCATAGTGCCTAATCTATGCAATTGTATTGTGACCGATGAATAGATACACTGTGGCCTGTGGCGGGGTCATCGATAGATCGATTCTACGTAACCGGAAAATTCAGTACTAATTCCGAAGTGAAAGTGTCCATCTTCTCTTGGAGGCAGGGGGCCGGCATGCAGGGGCCGTAAATGTGTAGCCTTGGAGAGTACATTTATACAAACATAGTGTCTATCTTCAATTATATAAACAAACATTGCCTCAAAACTCATTCATTCCAAATATTATATTCACCTGTAAATACCATTAACAATCAATCGAAATCACTTCATTCGACGTATTCTCCTTCTCCGGACGAGAATTGTTACACATTTCACACAAAGCATTCGCCGTGGTATATTTGTGATTTTCAAATGTGCATACTGGACATTTCCATATTCCTACAGGTTTCTTTTTGGTGGCTGAGGAAGAGATGGTGGCTTGTTTTTTGGTTGTGGTGGTGGTGGTAGCACAACGTGATTTTTTGGCTGGGGTGGTGGATGTTTGTTTTGAGACATTGATTATTGATTTTGGCTGTGTCGTTGTTGTTGTTATTGTACCAATACTAGACGAAGTAGTTGCTTTCATGGTGGTAGCGCCAACAGTAGCAGCTGCTGCACTTGCAGTATTTGCAGATGCAGAAGCATTGCCCATACTTTTCGCACGAGGCTTGGAAGCATTGTTACCACCATCACCACCACTTCCATTCGCCACTGCTGCCGCCGCAGCAGCAATACAACTAGGAACATCACCCTCACTCTCTGCTGCTGCTAATGATGATGATGTTTCACCACCCTTTTTCTTTGCTTTGAGTTTCTGAATCATGGAGTTGAAATTATGTTTCATTTCTCCATCCACTTTTTTCGATCCAGTCGTAGCCACAACCACATTTCCACCACCACCATTACCATTACTCTCCGCCGCCGCGGATGAAGCCAGACTCTCACCAAGTCGTTTCATATAAACCCCATGCTGACTAGCCCCACTCTTCATATCCTCCACCCTCACCCTCTTCCGTCCCTTTTCTTCTCTCAAGACCGTGGCAATGACTTCTTGTTCCGACATGGGATGTTGGGAATCACATTGTGAATTGTAAAGCAAAATGTATTCTTCGTGTCGACGTTTTAGTTCGGCATCGGTACCGGTGGTGGGGAGATTGCATTTTGAGAGGAGGGCGATTAGATCTTTGCGTTTTAGGTGGTTGTAGGATGGGGTTGGTTTGCGTTTTCGTTGTTGTAATTTTGAGGCTGCGGCTGTTGCTGGTGGTGGACATGGTAGCGCAGACGCTGCCCCAGTTGAGGCAGTAGCTGCTATCCTACTACTACCGCCATCATCCGAATGATTCACTGTCATTGTTGCATCTTCTTCCTCGTCATCACTATTTTCATTTGAATATTCTCGTTTATAATTGGCAGTACATCGTCTAGCACGTTTCACAGAAGACACTGCCTGCTGCTTCTGCTCACCACATTCTTCTTCGCCCTCACCGTCATCATCTCCCTCTGTTTTCAACATTCGTTCCTTCCGTTCCAACACATCCAGCCGCTGCAAACTCCTCACCAACTCTCCCCTAACATTATCCTTATACAACTGCACCATATTCTCCAAATGATGATTTGGCAATATCGCCTTATCAAAATTGCCATCCTGACCCACGACGACATTGCACGTGGGACATTCCGCCTTGCGTTTCATACTGCCATATTGTGATTTGAACGTTTTGCGAACACAGAGGGAGCAAAAGGTGTGAAGGCAGGGATAGAGCGAGACGGGGACGGCGTACAGATTGTAGCAGATGGTGCAGCGTAAGGAGAGGTCAAATGAAGAGAGGGCACGGTGGAAGGGGTTGGTGCTGGTGAAGTGGGGGGGGTGAGTGAAGATTGTTTCGTCGGTGGGGGTCGGGATGGATTGTTCGTGATGCACCATGGTTGATGAAAAATTATTGTAATAGTCTGCGCGGTGGAAGGTGAAAGATTTGAAAAACCGCCTGTAGATTTTTTGTACGTAGGAACTCTCATGTAGCAGTACCAAAGCGGCCTGCTATTATAACGACATCGAGACATCTTCACCATGGGATTTCCGAGAGATTATTGTCCTCTACTAATCATGATATGTTATAATACATTTCGCATTTTCATTAATATCTCTTTATCCAGTTTTGCGCATCTTATCATATGTTAATCCGAAAACGGAATACCAGCAGCGGCTAATCGTTCCTCATACGACTTCAACTTCTTTTTGTCCTCTGAATCTCCATTGCTCTTGGTCACAACTACATCTTCACCATTACCAGCACCCCCCTCTCCATCCTCTTCTTCCTCTTCCAGTGAAATGACAGCTGTTACTTCAGGAATGTAATGCATTAACATATTCTCCACACCATTCTTCAACGTCACACTGGAACTAGGACATCCAACACAACTCCCCGCCAGCTGCACCGTCACAATGCCCGTATGTTCTTCAAACCCGACATATTTAATGTCTCCCCCATCCTCTTGCACAGCAGGACGGATGCGTGATTCCAACAATTCTTTAATCATGGCGACTACTTCATCATCATCTTCTAATATCGTCGTATCAGTAATTTCCGGTACTGCCAGTAACGCTGGTTGATTCGTTCCATAAAAATCCATAATGGCACCAAAGATGGGTGTCTGTAAGTGCTGCCAATGTGCCTCTGCGAATTTTGTAATGGTGATGAAATCGTATCCCAAATAGATGCTTTTGATACCCTCATCGAGATTGAAAATTAATTTGGCGAGGGGGGATCGTGCAATTAAGGTGTGGTCTTTGCGTGTGATGTGAAATCCGACGTTGTTGTCGCTAGTGGTGTAATCGTTGGTAGTGTTGTCAATTGTAATTTCTTCGCCGTTTTCGAGTTTGGTATATGTGTCATCGTTTTCAATGTCTTCTGGGATATGGCCGAGGACGAGTCGACCGTTGGGAATAAATTTTAGACTTTCTGGATTTGGTGTTGTGGCGGTTTGGATGAAGAGAGAACGGCGTTGTTCTTGTGATGGTTGTGCTTGCAGATGATGATGGAGGATGAGGTGTTGAGGTGGCTGGATGCCGCTTCTTATTTGACTGTGATAGGTAGATGATAGTGACGTCGTTGCTGCCGCGGCTGCTTGAGCTAATGAAGAATTATTTGCTACCTGCTGACGGATGAGGGTGCGAGGCAGTGCTCGTCTCGAGAGGATGCCTCTGGCTATTGATGTGGTGGCGTTCATGATCATTATCTAGCCTTTTTTTGTGGTCGATGCCGATGCGGTCGATGGAAATCTGAAATCTGCCGCAAGTCTCCCGCCATTTCTCCCAGTCAGCATGTATGACTAACTCTATGAATGGCGCTTGGCGCTGCCAATCGAATGACTTAAACTGGCTGTAGACTCAGCAGCTACAGGATTCAGCCCTGACTAATGTTTAATATTAATTAGAACCTATTGCTTTAAACTACAAATTCAAATGGTGAGCTGCTATCCCACAGATCTTGTCGCAAACTGGCCGCGGTCGCACCATCCGTGTAGACTCTCTTAAAGTCATTGCAAATATTCACAACAGTTGGCTGACAGATGCGGTTGATGTACTTTTGTGTTTCCTCCTTCAAATCGTCTTTGAAACCAATTCGTTTCCAATCTACCAGACATAGACTGGGAAGAGGTTCATGTCTGTCAAAAGGTAACATTTCTTTCTGGACGTAGGCTTCCTCTTCAGAATAAGGTTTGATTTTCCTTGTTACCACCCCGATAATATAGACAGGTCCAATGTATTCCAATTTGCCGCTTGATTCGTCTCTTTCCTTCAGCCATTCAGGAGCGTGAGGACATCTTTCATACTCGTGTCGCATTACAACAAAACTCCCTACTTTCACTCGCTTCAGCCACATTGCAACTTGTCCAGCACCAGAAGAATTACTAGCCCCAAACCACCATCCCCAATCAGGATATTTCATCAATGCATCACGCAGTTCTTCCTGCGTCATGCCAGCAATCATTGGAGCAATATCTTCAGGTACCTTTTCAAAGCAAGGCGTTGCAATTCCTTGTTCAACAAAGTCTCCGAATCCCTTGTTTCGTTTGATTTTTCCATCCACGAATGAGTTCAGATGAAAGATTGATTTCTTCTTAAACGCATCCTCAGTAAACTCAATGTCGTTGTCTCTTGCTGACCAGAATGGGTCGTCTTTTTCGTCACCTTCGAGTGAGTGAGGGGGCAACTGTATCTTGACGTCTCTCTCAATCTTGATTCTTTTAGTCATTCTCTCCTCAACTTCTTGCTCCGAGAATCTAGACTCATCATCATCATTACTAATTGGTGGTGATGATACCAATGACGATGGAGTTACCACGTCGACAACTCTTTCTCTGATGGCATCTCTTTCTCTCTTGGGGGGTGTTGCAGCTCGGGGTGCAGCTCGGTATTCTTCCGGCAAATTCAAGTCACTTTCTTTCGTTTGATCCCCCTTCTTTTTAATCATACTTGCATCATAAGCTCGAAGTGCACTCACCAGCGTAGAAAACTTTTGTTTTTTACCATCAATATCAGCAACATACCATCCAACTACTTTTGCCCACACGTCACTCGATCGTCCATCTCTTAAATTTTTTACTCCCTTCCATTTCCAATTGCCTTCGCCTTCGTTCTGCCCAAAAAGCTTGTAATCTTGATGATGAAAAACATTGTAATCATCTGTGCTTCCTACATCGCCATCATCAAATCTTACAACATACTCCCGGACATCACCATATCGACTCTTGCTGTCGAATTGTTTGTAAGATAATATCTTTCCAGGATACCAACTCTCATCCCACAACGCGTAGACAGCATCTCCTTTCTCAAACAGCGGTTTTAGCCCTCCTCTTTCTATTCCTTTGCGCACAACTGTCTGATCATCTAATTCTTTCAATTTGATTTCTGTCTTTACCTGGGGCACTGCTGCTGTGCAGTATTTCTGTCCTTGATCTTCTTCATCGTCACACAAAGAAATGATACTCGAATTCTTCTCTTCGTACCAAACTTGGCTGACTTGAATAGTTCCTCGGCAGCTTGTGCACGGGCAAGTTACTTCAATCGCTGATGATCCGGCGGCCTTTCTTCCAGATGTCTTCTTGGTGAGCAGTTTCTTCCTGTTTACAACACCAATGATACAATTTTCACATACGATGTGTCTACACGTCCCTCGGAAATTTTCGGCAGGAGCGCTGGTGATAATGTCACAGTTAGAGCAACCCCAGTGACTGGGCATTGACATGCCTGATACTTCTGACTTCATGGCACAGTCGTAGAGTGAGTAGGATGAAAAGATAGGGCAGTGTATAGTGAGTAGTAGGATGAAAAGATACTACATATTATGCTATTTGTCGGCTTTTGTCGGCCAAATCGAAGATGCCTCCAGATCCCGCCACATTTTTTCCGCGAGAAGATCCACCACTATTCTAAAGCTACCAAGCAAGCGAGCAGGTGCCTAGCTATCCCAAAGAAGCACCCAAGAGTGATGACTCTCCTACAGTTCCTTCTACTCGTAGCGGTACCTCCTCTAGCTCATTCGCATTCAAGGTGGCAATGTCCTGCACCTCGCTCGTCTTCCACCGGAATAAAGAATGGGCCATGCGGTTCTCAGCCGCTGAGCATTTACCAAACTGATTCCGCTATAGACGAAATCAAACCTGGCCCACTCCGGATTATATTTGAAGAATCAATCCATCACACTGGAGCACCGTTCCGTATTTCATTATCTAATGATGGTACCGATGATGATGCATGCGTGTTGCTGGATCATATTCCTCATAACGATTGTTGCCAGCCAGATTATTTTGACGAATCGTCGTACACAAAATACGTGTTAACAATTGAAATACCAAATGTTTCGTGTGAGAGATGTTCCTTGCATTTATCGAATCCAATGACAGATAAGATTGGTATTGATGGGTCACCAAATGGCATCGGATGTACTGACCCAGACGGATCTTGTTTTTCAGTGTATTATTCATGTACAAAGCCCTTTCGAATCGTAGGAGATGAGAATGCAGTGCAACGGAATGAATATTCTTGCCCGGATTGGAGAAGTTTAAATGAAAATTGGCCTTTGGTATGGATTGGTGATAATGGCGAAGATGTGGACGTTGCTACATCAGGAGTTTACAGGAGAGAATCGTCTACTTGGAGTGAAGATGATTTCACTTTGGTAACCGTCTCGGATCAATACCGTCGGGATGCAGGTGGGCTATGTGGAGAGCAAGTTCCTACAACAATTAGTGATTCAACTACACCCAGCGAGACAACTTCAACACTGACAACAAGCGAAGAGACAACGGCAACTTCGACAAATGAAACGACTTCAGCAACAACAATAACAACGACAACGACAACCACCGAAGGAAAAAGCCAAAGTAACGAAGAGAAGACTCAGTCTCCGACTTCAGCTGGAGACATAGTTGACTCTGCATTGCGAGTACTGTGCCTGTTTGGTTTTCTTACATTGGCAATGCAATCGTGTATCATTTGACATGTATTTTAGGCTGACAAATACCTGACTCCGGAATCAATGCCATTGTTCTAAGATAATATGTTAATAATTTAGTGCAAGTCTGAAGTACCTATGGTACTTATGCAAGGATAGCAGATATTGTTTTAGCAGCTGCGCACTGAGCAGCGAGCAATTTCCTCTTTTCACATTTCAGGTCTGTCCTCCAACAAAAGGGGGCTGCCCCCGAGAGGGGAAGGCTGGAGCCTCCTCTGTCTCCGCTATCCATCACTATCACAGTCACAGTAGCACGCGCCAACCCGCCAACCGCCAACCTCCAACCATACATAACCTGAAGATGAGCTCGGCGGTACTTGCCTACCCTCGCAGACCTTCTATGTGGAACAAAGATGATGATGGGCGTCCACAGCAGTCGTCCGCGCGCTATAGCGATTAGCTATGTCTACTTACTCGTTGGCGGTTTGAGTAGTCGCCAGTATACTTGCAGCTCTTTCTTCTTGACGTATAGCAAGTCAGCACATCATACATCAAGGTCAAGGTTTAGTCACAACCGGCACATCCATCAGCATCATGGACATCAACGATACTCAACAAAATCTCTGTCCAGCTCAAATCTGTTAGAGGATACGAATTACAATCAAATTGATGCTTCCAAGAAATGGAGCTTTGCTCTAGCTAACAACGTAGAAGAAGCTAAGGATCAAACTGCTGTTGAAAACGATGACACAATACGCAACATTCTAGTATGCGGTGACGGTGATTTAAGTTACAGTGCTGAGATTGCATCAGAGCTGGATACGCTCGGGATAGAGTTGTATGCAACTGTGTTAGAGGATGAAGAAACTCATAACAAAGGTATGCAAACAACTTGAGCATTTTGCATTTTCAGTGTGCATTTATTGCATGTAATCAGCTAACTGAACATACATGTTCACATCATTTCTTGTCTTCCTTTCAGTTTATAAGTATTCCTCATTAAATGCAAAGATAATCAATTCTTTCTCTAAGCATAACGCCTTGTTTGGAGTAGACGCAACAACTCTAAAAACGTATTTTGGAGGCAGCGACAACGCAACAACATTCGATCGGATACAATTTAATTTTCCACACTGGAGAGGGAAAGCAAACAACCGGTACAACCGCCAGCTATTAAATGATTTCCTTTGTAGTGCATCGACTGTTTTATCTCCTCGGGGTGAAATTCATATTGCATTATGTGATGGACAAGGCGGTTGTTCATCAACAACTTTGCAACAATGGAAGGGTAGTTGGCAAGCGTCAATGTTCGCTGCAGAGCATGGACTCCTTCTTGCGTCTGTGTGTCCATATGAACCACGATATAATCTGAGTTCTCACCGTGGTGTAGACCGACCATTCAATCTCGGAAAGAAGCCAAAAATGCATGTGTTTGCAAAGCCGAATGGTATTGTACAAGTTCCGAGAGACATTCAACTATGCTGTCGGCACGAATTGCACATTGTTGTTTCAGAAGACGAAGAAAATGGCAGCTCAGACACAATTTGTTCCATGGATCAGATTCTCGCTGGTGATGCAATTGAAATGATCATACAAGGAATAGTTCCTGATGGAGTTCGCGTCGAAGTTCCAGCTCGTCAAATCCTTGAAATTCGTGAAGCTGAGGGATCACTGCAAAAGGTTGCAGTCTTCCTCATTGTGTATTGCTCAGAAAGGTATCCAGTGACAAGATCACAAGCTGATGGCTGGCGTGAGTTGGCTGAAGTTGAGGTAGAAAAGTTTGTTCCTCTCCGTGAAAATAGAAGAGGTAGGACTGTTTCTCATCCATTTCCATACCCCAGTCTGCATCCTGAGATCAAATACCGTACCACTGGCGAGAGATAAGTGGAATGTTGATAAACATAAAGTATTCATTATCTAGGCTTCTGACTCTAGAGGTACATGATAATGGCCCTGAGGCGAAAAGGGAGGAGAGATATGAGAGGAACAATGCCAATAGACCGCGAATCGCGGCTCGCGGCAGGCTCGCGGCGTGTATTTTGTCGCGTGTTATTGTTCACTAGCCTCGCTGACGCTCGTGCTAGCCGCTGCGCGGTCTATTAATCGGTACAAA
>JALLBH010000333.1:0-24863 GCA_036940005.1 Skeletonema menzelii | reverse complement strand
CACACACACACACACGCGGAGCACGCACGCAGCTTTATGTTATGATGATGATGATATCAGGGTTAAACCCGCCACCTGGGGATTCCACTTCCAAAAAATTTCAACATCATGCTCTACACTTGTTTCTTATTATGCCTTCTACCATACACTCGCTGAAGTAGTAGGTGTTGTACTTATTACTTATTGCATGAAGAGGCGGTGCATTAGGCGGTCATAAACGCAACCAGCGTGGATTGCAATATTATGTATTCACTCTGAGAGAGGAGAGAGAGAGAGAGCGAGAAAATCAGAAGTAAAAATAAGCACAATGGCAGAGCCAGAAACTATTCTCGTTCCGCTGCGCAACTGGATCAAAAATGAGACGAAGAAGATAACGACATCAGATTCTAGCATCCATCTGAATAAAAAATTAATTGTTTGCCAGACCACTGTCGCCTATGGAATCGTTGAATTATTGCTGCGTGCAAAAAATCATGCAGCTGCAAAAAACAATAGTGGCCAATCTTTGGAAGAAGAAATACGGATTGATAATTTTTCCATCTGTGTCAAGAAAGATAATTCAAATTCGAATCGACGGCCCTGGGATGCTATTGGCGGAGTTAGTATGGTATCGCCCTGTCTATCAATTTCAATTGAGGAGCCTTCGTATCTGAGTTGTTTGATGCTGGATGAAGATGAGAAATGCGACGGCGATTCAATCAATGGGAGATGTTTAGAAGTAGAGTTGACAACACCGCTTCAGGAGAACTCTACATCAACACTTGCAGACAAAGAAGTCAGTAAATGTCTCTCTTTACTCGCAAAGCTTCTTTATGAGCTCTTTTCTGTCGAGCCACTGTGTGATGACAACCTAAAATCAGATGAAGGCTACCNCAAAGCTTCTTTATGAGCTCTTTTCTGTCGAGCCACTGTGTGATGACAACCTAAAATCAGATGAAGGCTACCCAAAGCAGCCAGAGTCAAAGCTTGGTCACCACCCTCGCAAAAAGCGGATGTTATCCCGCGCTCAAGTGGACTTTGGTCAGCCCAACACGACGAGGCAAGTTCCGGAAGTGATACGCATGCAAAAGAGTGGACTTCCAGTATCTCTTTGCCTCATGATTGAACATCTTTTCGGGTGTGATTTGGGTGACGGTGGCCAACCATTGGGTGATGCATACACTTCATTCGAAGCTGTGGCCAAAGATTTGCATCTGTTGTTACTCGAACCAGGCCGGTTCTTGTTCGACAAAGAGGTTGATTCTAGCCCTGCCACCGACTGCATGCAACTTTGCTATAGGAAGGGGAAGCTTTACGGGAGAGATAAAGAAGAATCTCTCATCACAGACGCATTCTGTCGGGTGTCGCGTGGAACGAGTGAGGCAATCTTGATCGGCGGCTTCTCCGGATCAGGGAAGAGTATGCTTGTGAATAGTTTGCGATCGAGAGTGGCTGCTGTGGGGGGATATGTGATCAAACATAAGTTCGACGGCATTTCTCAGACGAATCCGCTGCACGGTGTTATTTCGGCATTCAATCAAATCTGCCAGAGGATCCAAAATGGGAGTACTGCACAAGGTTTGGCTATGATCGCAAAGCAGCTTCGTGAAGATTTCGGAGTTGATTTCAATCTTTTGCTAAGATTGCTTCCTAACGTCAAAATGTTCTCACGAGGCGGCAGTCCAGCAGCAGAAGTTAGTGCTGGTGAATGTGAAAAGATGAATACCCAAAGCGTTTGCTTCACATTGATTCGCTTCTTGAGGGTTGTATCAAGCCCACGTCGCCCGGTGATGGTAAGTAATGTGTTGTTTGTTGCTGTCAAGCAGGATCCTCAGATGCAAACTAGCTCACATGGTGTTTGTTTTCCTATCTTTGCTTCAGCTTTTCTTGGATGATTTGCATTGGGCTGATGACACCGCGCTTAGCGTTATCCATACAATACTTTGTGATACCATGGGGAGTTCCATGCTTTTCGTTGGTACGTACAGGGATAACGAAGTCCAAGCGGATCATGCTGTTTTTGACTTGATTAAGAAGCTGGAGAATAGCAATGTGCAAACGACCAAATTATCTCTGACTGGATTGGATCGTGAGGATCTGAACACAATGATATCTGATGCTTTGTGTCTATTTCCACGTATATGTCGGTCATTGTCGGATAGTGTGTTTGAACGCACCAAAGGCAACCCATTCTTCGTGTTGGAATTCATGCAATCACTGGTCGGACGCGGACTGCTGCGGTATAACTTCCTTATGAAGCGATGGGTATGGAATGAGGCAGCAATACGGCCAGAGCAGTGTATGGACAATGTCCTCTACCTCTTGTCTTCAAAAATGGCAGCATTGTCTGAAAACGTGCGAACATTGCTGAAAGTAATGGCTTGCTTTGGAACTTGTACCAATGAGTTCGTAGTTGACAACTTGAGCAAATCGACTGAGTATTCTGACATCCAAGATTCGTTGAAAACTGCGATTAGAGACGGATTTGTAGTGATGGATGAAGAGGGGAACTTCAAGTTCGTGCATGATAAGATTCGTGAGACGGCATACAATCTCATTCCCGACAACGAGAAGAGGCAGGTATGTGTCATTATTTTGTTTGAGTGATTACTGGCGTGATTTGTTGTGCTATTGCTCACCGCACCCGATGATATGTACTTGGGCTTCGTTCTTTCGAAAGTTCCACTACAACTTGGGTATCATACTGAACTCAAACTGCGATGAAAACGTTTTAGATGTAGGAGACTCAATATTCATCATCGCAAGCCAGATAAATTACGGTGAAGAGTACATCCAGAAAATTAGAGACATGTGCATCAAGGTTGTGGAGCTGAATATGAAAGCTGGGAAGAGGGCTCTAGATGGGTTCAATCACAAGACTGCATATTCTTTCCTGAAAACTTCGCTTTCCCTTCTTCCTGATGATCATTGGGAAAGCTATTATCAATTGAGCCTTCGACTAAGCCTTTTGACGGCAAGAGCCGCCTACTCTTGTAGCAACTTTTGCGCGACAGATTCGCTGTTACAAAGTATTTTCGATAACGCTCTGTCAACAAAAGACAAGTTGCCTGCTTATTCTTTGTTGGGCTCAAGTAAGTTCCTTTTCCCATTTTACCGGCGCATGAATTTCGTCTCTGACAAAAGTGCGTTTCTTTATGTTTATTATAGTGCTCCAAACTCAAGGAAAAGTGGAAGATGCTGTCAATTTATATTCATCTATCTTGACGCAACTGGGGGAAACAATACCAGCTTCAGTTACCGCTGAAACTTCTACAGCTATGATAGCAGAAACGCTGAATATGTGCGAAGAAACCTTTGATGAGGCTTGGATTGAGACCAAGATGGAAGAATCTCTTCGCTTCATTCCTCAGTTTTACTGCGAAATGACATTGTCTGCCTATTTTTGTAAGCCTCGACCGTATGTTGCCTTTATTGCTTGCAAGGTTGTCCAGCTGTGCCTACGCAATGGAATGTGCAAGTACGCCCCACTATCTTTTTTGAATTTTACAGTCTTTGCTAACAACAAAGACAGTGTTCAACGCGTGTAGTAAGTTTGTGCCAAAATTGTAAGAGTTGTTCATGCAAATGTTGAATTTGTCTCTAACATTTCCCCCCTCATCCTCGCTTCACAGTCGTATCGGCAAGGATGCCATTTCATTGCTGGAAAGATTCAAAATTAGAAATCGAATAAGCGATTGCTACTATCCATATTACGGAGGCGTTGCTTTTCCTGTAGAACCTTTCCAACAATGTGCAGACAAGCTTATGGAAGCCTTCTCATCGGGTTTATCCAACGGGAACCCCAATGTCGGGATTTATTGTATGATGCAAGCCAATTATTTCTATACTTTCTGTGGCAAGAACTTGAGGTAAGTTGTTCCCGGCTGGAAACTGATTCACGTTCCATTTTTTTCAGTTTGTCTCAACGATTGCTGTTTACGCATAAAAAGATCTCTACTAGGGGAAATAGATTGCTACCTCAACTTTTTGAAGTCATACAAGAACGAGTTTGGAAAGAATTATTTACTCAGCACTCGCGAGACAGTCTCTACCCTCATTGACAAAGGGCAGGAGACTTGCATTGAAGCCAAAGCTTCCTATGGAGATTTGGAAAACCCCTTAAATAAACAACGCGAGATGTTCTTCTTCCACGAGGCCATCAGATGCTTTTGGTTAGGATACACTGATCGATTCAAACGTTTCGCATCGAAATGTTTAGACATGTTTGGGCATCTACCTCAGTTCAACACGTACCAGATCAAGTTTTATCACGGTAAGAATTTATGATCACCAGATCACTTCTTTCCCTCATCATTGTGATACTCACTTTATTTTGCATTGCTTTGTGAAGGACTCTATCTTGTAAAGATACAAAAGAAGAAGAAAAGTAAAGAGACGTTGCGCCTCGCTATTGCAGGTGTGAGTGAGGCAGCATCCATTTCTGAATGGAACTTTTTGAATAAGTTAGAGTTACTCGAAGCTGAGTTGTACTCATTTGAGGAGAAGAATGAGCTAGCTTTAGCATCATACGATGCTTCGATCGCATCTGCTCGCAACTCTAGATTCATTCATGAGCAGGGTTTGGCATGTGAAAAGGCTGGCTTTCACTGCAAGAAAGTGAAAGATAAAGGAAGGGCATTGAAGTACTTCCAGCAGGCACGAGAATGCTACGAAGAGTGGGGCTCTAGTATGAAAGTAGATGTCATCCAGAAAGAGTTGGACTGTCTAAAGACATAACAACGAAACCACATTGTTTCCTCAATACATTTATCTTTTCTCAAACGGTTTGGAGGTCCGGTTCTTTGTTGTGTTACAGTGATGTCATTCATTGCATAATAATTGTAGACGAATTTTAATCTACTCTTGTGAATTAACGGACAAGCATACAATCTCATGACGAGTTCAACAAGATTTCATTATATAATCATAACAAGCTCTACATTTATTATTAGAAATTAAATGCTAATTTCTGTTCCAATGGAAACTGGAATGTTTAATGCTCCAGTTTTCATTGGCTGGTCTAGTGTACACAACATATATCTCATATGGTAGAACATTGACACCCAAGCATCCAATGCAAAAGGTACCTACATGCCAATCAATATTACACACACACAATGTGACAAAGAATTGAAGGACGAGATGGTAACTGTTATCGCGTTGGTTCGTCTCCGCCTCTTTCCTGTCAAAGAATTAAACTTGGATTGACTGTTTGATGGAGGCATTATTGATGGTAGCAACGCTTGACCTGGCGCCATGCTTGATACAGACACCATTCTTAACGGCTTGATTGGAACAATCTTGCATACTGCAACGCTTGACTTTAGCTCCATGTCCTACACACACTCCACCCTTCACCGCTTGATTATTACAACTGTCATGCGCACAACGTTTGACTTTGGCGCCGTGTTTGACACACACGCCTCCGGACTTGGCTTGATTTGTGCATCCGCTCACAGAGCAATCGGCATGTCGCCTTTTCTGACTAGCAGTTCCACTTCCACTCTTCTTGACCTTGGCTCCATGACGCTTGCAAACACCCCCCTGGACTGATTGATTAGTACAGCCACTCACGTTGCAGAGCTTGCGTTGTTTCTTTGCGCCGTGCTTGCAGCAGCGGCCGCCCTTCTGGGCGAAGCTGTTACATCCGCTGAAGGAGCAGCGGTAGACATACTTGCGGGGCTGCTTCTTTGGCGGTTGAGATGAAGGGCTGACTTCGCTGCAGAGCAAATCAGTGTCAGACACAGGTGGCGTGATTGATCGCGGTGGGGATGGGCGATCCTTGCGTTTCAGATTGCTTGCCATTGCCGTTGACGTTTTTGAAGTTTCAGCTAAGACAGCCGCCTTCGCCAACATGTGCAAGCCATCCGTTGAGGAGGTGGACTCATGCTGCTCGGCAGAGACAGTTTTCAAGCCAAGGGAAGAATAACTCATGATCAATTGCACTGTGTCGTGTATCGTGCTTCGTTGCACTGGATGGCATGACTTTACTAACGATGCAGCCTACAACCAGATGGATTTGGATATCGGCGATACCTTATGTCGAGCAACCTGCTGCGTTCGCTTGGCGAAGTGTGCTGGTCGCAAGTGCATGATGCGTAGCGCAGTGCTGCGCTTTGATCCCGTCGACGCTCTCAAATATTGGTAAGAAAGACAGTAACTATATCATCTGATTTAGATAAATATCAGCCGTTTGTGATGAAAAAGTATTAATTCCATAAGTATGTAAAGGCGTCGCCAGAGTTACGCGAACACACGCAGAAAAGATTTGAAAAAAGTCTGGCCAAGTTCACCAAGTTCAAAAAGATTTGCATGCAGTTGAGAAGAGACAAGTTCAACACAAAATAGGAAACAGCTGTTTGGCGAGTGGGTTCGCAGTTCAGGAATCAGGGCCGACCGTTGTCCGTCGTTGTGGAGACTGACAGCGTTTGTTCAATGGCGTGACCCGATCGCATCTTCGTAGACTAAACAATGAAACGCTTTGGATTGAGGAGATGGTATTGTATCAAGCACGTCTGCTTAGATGATTGTGTTATGTTGATGCAAGTTTGATGTTGTGCACAAAAAAAATTAACGAGCATGTTCAAGTGAAATTGATAGAATATGAATATTCAAATCTCATCAGGAAAGTCTATTCCTTGAGTATCACAAATTACTGGTGATCTCGGTATTACGTACATTAACTAGAGAATCTAGAATACACATCTTCTCCCAAACGCTCTATATATTTGACATAAACTGCCTCTTTGTCTCCTCCTTTTAGTATACACGTGCTACTGGTGGGACAGTCTTGCACTCCTCCTCATCCAATGTATAATAATGAACAGGTCTGTACGCAAGCTTTGTCTTTCCCTCCTTTTCGTCAAAGTAGGCCAGCGTATGCTTCATCCACTCATCGTCCAATCTATCCGGGAAGTTCTCATGGGCATGCGCACCACGTGATTCCTTACGATTTTCTGCCGAGTGCATCGTGGTGGCAGCACAGGGTAGCAAGTTGCGAAGCTCAAGTGTTTCAACTAGGTCTGTATTCCAAATGAGTGATTTGTCCGTAACGTGGACATCATCAAAGTGTTTCACAACCTCATCAATATCCTTCTTTCCCTCAGCCAACAGTTCCTCGGTACGGTATACGGCAGCCTTATCTTGCATGACCTGTTGCATCTCTGATCGGATGACCGACGTGGGTGTTGATCCAGTAGCATAACGCAACCTATCAAGTTCGGCAACACTATCCATACCAATATCATCTGGACCAGATGGGACAGCATCACCTGGAGAGGCAATCTCGGCAATACGGTTCGCACAGGCACGTCCAAAGACGACAATGTCAAGCAGAGAGTTGGCCCCAAGACGATTGGCCCCGTGGACAGAAGCGCAGGCAGCTTCACCAGCGGCAAAGAGACCAGGTACGACCCCATCCTCCTTGAATGATCCATCTGCATTGAATTCAGTTCGGATTACTTCGCCAAGATGATTGGTAGGGATACCACCCATATTATAATGAACAGTAGGCAACACTGGGATAGGTTCCTTGGTAACATCCACCCCAGCAAAAATAGCCGCAGTTTCACTAATACCCGGCAATCGTTCTGCCAAAAGTTCCGAAGGCAAATGATCCAAATGCAAATAAATATGATCTTTTTTGGGTCCAACACCCCGTCCCTCCCGAATTTCCATCGTCATGGCACGAGAAACAACATCCCTCGATGCCAAATCTTTGGCACTGGGTGCATACCGTTCCATGAATCGTTCGCCCTCCGAGTTACGCAATATTCCACCCTCACCACGACATCCTTCTGTAATTAAACATCCAGCACCGTAAATACCGGTGGGGTGGAATTGGACAAATTCAGCATCCTGATTGGCCAACCCCGCCCTCATGGCCATGGCATTCCCATCACCGGTACAAGTGTGTGCCGAGGTACAAGAAAAGTATGCCCGTCCATACCCCCCCGTCGCCAACACTGTATTCTTGGCCTTGATACGATGGATCGTTCCATCCTCCATATTCAACGCCATGGCACCAACACACCGTCCATCCGGAGTCATCAAGAGGTCCATCGCAAAGTATTCGATAAAGTATGTCGTATCAAACGCCAAACTACGCCCATACAAAGTGTGCAACATGGCATGTCCCGTCCGATCCGCCGCACAAGCACATCGATGTGCCTGCCCACCCTTCCCATAATCATACGATTGTCCTCCAAAGGCACGTTGGTAAATTTTCCCATCCTCCGTCCGACTAAATGGTAATCCAAACTCTTCCAATTCCAACACAGCCTCGGGAGCCTCCCGACACATGTAATGAATGGCATCCTGATCACCCAACCAATCACTCCCCTTGACCGTATCATACATGTGCCATCTCCAATCATCCGGTTCCATGTTGCCAAGTGCGGCATTGATCCCCCCCTGGGCGGCAACGGTGTGTGATCGTGTGGGGAATAGTTTGGAAACACAGGCGGTTTTGAAGCCGGCTTCGGAGAGGCCCATTGCGGCTCGGAGGCCGGAACCGCCGGCACCGATTACGAGGGCGTCGTAGGTGTGATCTACTATGGTGTAGTCTCCTGTGGTGGAGGTGCTCGAGGAAGAGAGGGAGCGGAGGAGATGATGATTGGTGGTGCTGATGCTGGATTTGCTGGCCAATGATGCGGCTCGTCGGGATGCCAATGCGAACATGGTGATAATAATATTTTGTTGTTTTAAACTAATACGACTAACTCGGATGATCTTTCAGCTCAACGACTTTATGGGTCTCTACGCTACACTATTGTTGACGCTTTGTATTCTATCTCTGGCCGATAAGCATCATGGATTGTTCCTTCCGAATCCTTTGCCTTTGGCTTCTTCGCCGATGATGCGATTTGTTTTTGGCAAAGAAGATATTTTAGGGCTTTGCCCCGACGCCCCTCGGATCTTCCATGCTGTCTCTAGGTGTTTACCTTTTATGCTAATCGGCGGAATATTTCAGGGCTACATCCAACCGCCCTCGGCGATTCCCCCTTTTCCTCAGTGCTGATCTCGATGCGATCTCCTTCCTCGCATCGGCCGAGTGTCCGCTGTACAATGGCATGGTAAGTGTGGACGATAGAAGTAGCTTGAGTATAAGTAGCGTCTTGTTCTATCAAGAGAGCTTAGCCTTACGCCATGGCCATTATTTCCTTCAAGAGGCAGAATAGTTAAAATGGCGGACGGTAATGATAATGATGATGTTTTTGTCTACATGGGCGGAGATCAAGAAGTGCCTCTTGGTGTTACACATGCCATCATCGATCCATCCGTCAAATTGTTCCAAGACGGGCATTTTACAATCGACGGCAGCTGGTATCAGTTATATTTCATGACGAAGTAGAAATAATTGGACAAGAGGCATTCTGGAACTGTGAATCTCTGAGAAGAATTAAAAAATGTTAGGCGTGAAGGAGATTGGCGCCAAAGCGTTCGATAGCTGCCACGCCCTGACCGATGTGGAATTTGGTGACAAGCTGGAAACAATTCAGATGCTGGCATTTTATTTTTGCACCTCTCTAAGAAGCATCAAAATGACATCTGTTAGAACTATTCAAGAATTGGCATTTGGTTATTGCCACCAGCTGAACGATGTGGAATTTGGTAGTGATTTGGAAACAATTGGTATCAACTCCTTCTTCAATTGTTGTCGCAAACTTAAACGCATTGCCATCCCATTAAAAGAAAATCTATTTCCCCTCGATACTGATGCAGGACGGTACAACCAGTTTGAGGAATGCAACAACCTATCAAAGGTTGATCTTGTTGGGGTTGAGGGGATGTACAATACTCTGCTCCTGGAGAGCTGGAGAGATGACATATACCACGAAATTGATAGTATCAATTATTTGCTTCCAAATATGCACGCCGATCGAAAAACTGACTTAATATGCATATGGATCAGATCGGTTCTAGATAAAATGGAACACTACAAAGCTGAACACAACAGGCTATTGAAAGAGCACATGGTACAACTTGAACTCGCTATCTGGAAGGTCAAGCTTGATCAAAAAGGGGATAATAAATCCACCCTACAGGTACATAGTACAGAGAGAGTAAGATTGACGAGGGGAACGCCAGGGAGGAGAAACGTATCATGTCAGGAGCGGACATCATCATCAAGAATGTCATCCCTTTTCTCAAGATGGGATGAAACTGGTAATACAGCGCTCTTTTTTCAACGGTGTTTGCTAGTGTACTTGCACGAAGAAAGAAAACGTTGAGTGCAGTTAAGTTGGCTGCGCCGCTGAAGCTGAAGCTATCGTAATGGACTTTGCACGACGAATTCATGTATTCATAAAGTCTTTTTTTAAGATGATCAAAACGTAGCAATGAACTAAGGAGAGATAAGACTACATGAAATCAAACTTGCTCATTGGCCTTGTCATACTACCTTCGAATTAATATTTATTGAACTTTGAGGCACCCTTTCTGGCAACTCCTGTTGCAACACACTTGCATATTTTTCTGTACCGTTATGCGGTTGATTTGCAACATTACAATCCCCTGGAATTGAAAATGCAGGTAAGAAGAGTCCTGTCTCATCAATTTCATCTTTTCCGTCACTGACATCATCCATCTCCTCTTCTTCACCATCAAACCCATCGTCTTTATGATCCACTCGTCTTGGTGCAGGCTGTAAAGTATACAATTGCATCCCAACAACAACCATCACTATTGATACAATCATCTTGACAGTAATAGGCGTACCAAACAATACTCGACTAGACAATGGCAATGATACCACAACCAATGCAACCGCCACCGACTTCTGTATTGAATCAAACACCTTCAAGAAACGACTGGTAACAACCCCCGCAACCGACATGGTGATTGCCATGAACAGAATTGACGGTTGTGAAAACAAAGCCTCGAGGCTTGACGGAGACAGAACCTCTTGTATTGGTTTGTTGTGTTCCGATATACCCAGTAACATGCCCAGTGTAAGGAACATCATGCCATTGATGTACAAGCATAAATTTTGCAAATTTATGCATATGGATGGTTTATCCTTGAGTAACTTTTCATTGAATACACCAGCAATTGTTGTAATCATGATTTGGATTCCAATAAGGGCAAAGCTGAAGAATGTCGGTTGTGGCATGCTGGCACTCTCTCTTGTAGATGCACCATTGTCGGTGCTTGTATTGTTGTCAGCGCGGATATCTCCAACATCAAAATTGTCATCACTTATAGAGGTAGTTGTTATTGCATCATCACCATCATCATTCGACTCCAAACTACCCACAGCCTTGATAATACACCCCACAGTGATAATAATCAACGCCACCCAGTGCCATCTATTCAACATCTTTTTGAATAAACACTGATGCACTATTGCCGTGACACAGAGTTTCATTTCTCCCAACAAATGTAACGTGGCCGGATCAAACGATCGTAAATTAACATACGTTAGCACATCACCCACTGCATACAATCCAGCAGGGATTAAATACCAAACCAACATTGATCGAGCATGTTCCTTCACTTGACTGCACAAGATGTTCAGTCCACCATCTTGGATGTAGAATAATAGTAGTGACAATATAATTTTGAGAAATTCTTGACACCACACGATTGTGGTGGGGTCAAAGGTTATGGAATGGATGTCATTGTATTGATTCAGTATGCCGTAGATGATCCATAGAGTCATGAAGAGGAAGAATATTATGGATCTGTGGCGGTGACTATGTCGATCCATTGTTATGTAGAATGGGAATTACAACATGATCAATCTTTTCTTCATGTAAATGTAATCTTCGTTTGGGATATGAGAATGGGAGGAGTGCTCAGTGCTGTGCAGCAACTGCTTTGCTGCACTCGATGCTGATAATATTATGTATGATCAGATGATGATGATCCACAGTCAACTTCTTGAACTTGAATCTGGTTTTATACGCTAAATTGTCATTCGCCCTTCCAAAGGTGTACTACTGCCTGTGCTCCTGCCTACTTAGCGAATATGCAACATCAAAGGTTTGCCAACGGGCAATACTGCTACGCCTGTGTTATTGCTGACCAAAACCCCGCAGTTGACGACATCGACCAACGAATAAGGACCATAACAACATTTTGATTTTTTGAGTCTATGGTAGAGCATACCATACATAATAATAGCGCTCGTTTCGAAAGACTCCCATTTACCGACCACCTCACCGCCACTGATTTCTCTCATTTCTTAAGCCGCCGCCGTCCGCAAAAGGCTCCCCTACTATATCAATCATAGCCTCTTCTCCACATGATATGAGCACCAACGAAATGGACAATTCAACAACACCTCCCGACACCACCGCCTCAGCCGGTACCAACGAGGTGACTGCTGCTGCAGCAGCCACCGCCGCTCAGCCATCTATCAAAACAGAAGAGACAACCGTCGCCGTCGCTACCGGGGGCATTGGCATTGCTCCTCCCACTACCTCTTCCAATGCTGCTGCTACTGCCGCCCCAATAAAATCCGAGGAAAACTCCTTCAATATCGCCGAAGAAGAACCAGCTGATGATGATGATGAATTTGACGAAGAAGACAATCTTTTTACCTCCATTGAAACATCCGAGGCCTCGTTGGAGCAAAAGGGTGAACAACCACATGATGCTGCGGCGGCACCCAAATTATTGCAAAGTGCAATTGCCAAGGGAGAGGTTGGTGTAGATGACAGTGAGGCTGAGAGTGAGGAGGAACGTCAAAAATCTCCTGAAAAGCCAAAGGCAACTGGTACTACTGCTGCTACTGCTTCTGCTGGTACTACTGGAGGGGCCGAAGAGAAAAAGGAGGAGAATGAACCACAACAACATCACACTCATCATCGCAATAATCAACTCGACTTCTTACTCAACCGTGCCAAAGAATATTCCGACTTTATTTCCAATGATATTCAAGAATTGCAAGAGGGGATGCAGGCAGAAGCACAAGCTGCCGCAGCCAAGGCAGAAAAGAAGAATAAAAAGTCCAAGCAAGACAGTGGAAAGAAGAAGAAACGTAAGAAGAATAATGGGGAACCAACCGAGGGTGAAATGGCATTGGGGAAGGCGCAAGAGACGTATTCCAAGTCCAAGGCTGCTGCGGCGGCCAAACCGATTTTTATTCAGCCGAAGAATTTGGCGAATGGGTGTACGTTGAAGGATTATCAGTTGGAGGGGGTTAGGTGGTTAGTTAGTTTGTATGAGAATGGGGTTAGTGGTATTTTGGCGGATGAGATGGGATTGGGGTGAGTTGGTTGCTTTTGTCATTGTTTCGTTGTTGTTGTTGTTATTATTGCACTTGCTGTTTATTTATAGGGAGATGTAATTTGTTTCAAAATCCATGGATATTAATTATGACCGATGCATATCTCTCATGCGTCAAATCACAATCACACACCACTAACAAACATTATTAACCCGTCACACAAAATAAATCTCCAGAAAAACGATCCAAGTCATCGCCCTCATCGCACATCTACGCACACGTAACGTCTCCGGACCCTTCATCGTAGTCGCCCCTCTCGCCACACTACCCAACTGGATTCGTGAATTCCAAAAATGGCTCCCATCCGTCCCAGTCATTCGCTTCCATGGTACAGCTCAAGATCGTGATGCCATGTTGGAAGGGCCATTGAATAAAAGCAAACGTAAGAATGCGGATTATCCCATTATTGTGACTAGTTATGAAGTGGCGATTCGTGATGAGAAACGATTGAATAAGATTGGTGAATTTACGTTTTTGGTTGTGGATGAAGGACAACGTCTTAAGAATCATCGTTGTACGTTGATTTCGAGTTTGAAACGTATCCGTGCTGCCAACCGTTTGTTGCTTTCCGGAACACCAATCCAGGTAAGAAAAAATGATATTTGTTCTGTATGTTCTTACTGACAGTCTTGTTTTCAATCTTTTAATTTCGTCTCAACATCTATAACGTGTGTCGTTTTTGCCGATTTGTCTCTTTTCTAGAATAATTTAGATGAATTGTGGAGTTTGTTAAACTTTGTCAACCCATCCATCTTTGATGATTTGACCATCTTCCAATCATGGTTTGGATTCAAAAACATTGGTGAAAAGACTCATGGGGCATCAACTGCTGAGGATATTCTAATGGAGGAGCGAAAGAATCAGACTGTGACCAAGTTGCATGAAATTTTAAGACCGTTCTTATTGCGACGTATCAAGAAGGATGTGTTGACGGACATGCCTCCAAAGAAGGAGGTTGTTGTATATGCGGGTATGTCCAAGCTTCAAGAGGGATATTCCAAGATGATTGAGCAGGGCATATTGAGGGATATTCTGTTGAAGCAGGGCATTGAGGCGGCACGTACATTGAGTCAAACGAACAAGCAGATGAATCATCGTAAGAATTGCAACCACCCCTTTATGTTTGGCGAGCCAATCGATCCTGCCACTGGTGCTCACATGGGGACTGCTCATCCGCAATTGCTCGTCCGTGCTAGTGGTAAATTCGCGTTATTGGATCGCATGTTGGAGCGATTGTTTAGGGACAAGCATCAAGTTCTCATTTTCAGTCAGATGACTTCACTTCTCAATGTGATTGAAGATTACCTGTTGTACCGTCAATGGAATTACTGCCGTATCGATGGAACTACCAAAATTGATGAGCGTCAACGTCAAATGGATGTCTTTAACGCCGAAAAGACCGGCGGGGTAGGCGGGACACGTAATGACGGAGATGATCGTCATTTCGTCTTCTTGCTTAGTACTCGTGCTGGAGGATTGGGAATTAACCTTGCTACTGCGGACACATGCATCATTTTTGATTCCGATTGGAACCCTCATCAGGATAGCCAAGCTATGGATAGGTGTCATCGTATCGGGCAGAACCGCCCAGTGGCTGTGTACCGTCTTTTGACTGTTAACTCTGTGGATATTGATATGATGGAGAAACAAATCTCGAAGAAGAAGTTGGAGCGCATGGCTATTGTTGGAGGCGATTTCCGCAAGGCCGGTAGTCGATCCAAAGGTGAGTTCAAGACGGACGCCCTGAATGAGCTGTTGGAATCTGACGTGAAGGATTTGCAATCGAAGGGTACAGATGTCGAGAGTGTCCGTATTGATGATGAAGAATTCGAAAGAATCATGAACCGAGAGAAACTATTTAGTGAAGGAGAGGGTGCCATCCCTACAGAGGGAAAGATGTATGATATAATTGAAGGTGTCAAGGGTGACATGTTGGGGGCTATGAATGCATAGATACAAAAAGTTGCATAGAATTGAAGACATATATAAACAGAAAAAACAATTGCTAAGTTACCATCCCATGAATCACACTGTGTGTGTTGAACGATATTCTCACTCAACAAGATCAAATGTTACTATGCCCAGCATTCCATAATCTACTGTCACAGAATCGCCTCTTTTGGCGAGTACCAATTGATCGACACATACACCAGTAGATATGATGTCGCCCTTACTGAGAATTTCTCCTCGCGTTCCCAATGCATTGACTAGCCAGCATAACGCATTCACCGGATGACCGAGCACTTGCTTGCCTGATCCATTCGCGACTGTGTTACCGTTCAATTGCAGACTACAGGTTAACTCATCGAGACTGCCTACAACGCTGACGCTGTCAGATGGATCACAGTGATATTCATCGCCCAAAATTAGAGCACCGTGGCATGCATTGTCTGCAATCAGACTCGGGGCACCCAACTTCTTAAATGCATCCAAATCTGGCATGATGAAAGCGCTCGTAGCAATCTCAACACTTGGTATGATGCTACCAATTAAATGTTTGATTGTTTCTGCAGTATATATCGTGCCCGCTTCTGAATCAGAGTTCATCCGGACAGCAAACTCTGGCTCGATTATTAGGAAGCCTTCCTGTAATCCTAAGCTGGCATCGCTGATTGATATCGTTGTTCCTGATGCAAATGTCGAATGTGAAAAAAGGTTGCCATAGAAAGGTTCATCGACCGAGACTGATTTCTGTGCCATGATACTCGTTGCAGCGATCTTCTTGCCTACGATCTTTGTTTCATTTTCAACCAGCAAAATATCATTTTTCACAAGCTCCTGCACGTTGTATGCTTCATCCAACGTCCGTGGAGCTATTTCACTCCTGATAAACGATAGCTTATCTTGCAGTGGAGCCTTCCTCGAACATCTGATGCTTTCTGAAGCATTTTCTAGTTTTTGATGCAGCTGAAGTCCTTTCCTAATATCAAACAGTACCTTGCCAACCGTTTTCCTCCCTTGAAGCATCTTGGTACCTCGGATAACATCCTCTCTACTAAACAGAAGTTTCTCCTGAATGTGCAATTGTAATTCACGTCGTTTCAACATTTGAAAAACAGCATCACTTCTCTGCAATACTTCTTCTCGTGTCTGAATGAAATCGTGCAATTTTGGTCGAGTGATTGTCAGGCTTCCAAGCTTCGAAAGCAACAACGGGTTGATATCTGGTGGACTTCCACTCGCATTTCCGAAGAATACAGCAGTGCCTCTAGGTCGTAGGCATTCTAGACTTGCCAATGCACTATTCTTTCCCACACTGTCGAATACTACATGTGCACCGTCATTAATGTTTATTGCACCGTAGTTTGATGATAATATCGGTTCGTCATTGTTCTCACGAATGATTCCTTTAACAATTCCAGCCAAGTTTGGCCAAACATCATCTTCTGTGCTTTCATCTTCACCTTTGTCAGACTTTGTCACTATAACAAAATCACATCCTTTAGTCTTGGCTATTTCTGCTTTATGTTCAGTGGAACAAGTCCCAATCACCCTTGCACCCTTGCTTTTCGCCATCTGTACAAGAATTTGACCAGTCCCCCCAGCAGCTGCATGTATTACGCACCAATCATTTTCCTGTATATTGTAACTGTCGTTCACCAAATAATGGACAGTCAGAGCTTGCACTGCCGCGGCAGTGGCGACATCCAATTCGACATCGTCGGGTACGGGCATCAGTCGAGTGAATTCAACATTCGTATATTCCGCATAGCTGCCCTGTGGCCCCTCTTGCAGATAGACGACGCGATCTCCGGGCTTTACTTCTGTCACATCACTACCTACTTCCCTTACAATGCCTCCGCCTTCACAACCAACTATAAAAGGGAGTGGCAGTGAGTATAACCCAGATCTTGTATATGTGTCATGAAAGTTCAAACCAGCATAGTGATTCTCAATCAGACATTGAGTTGAGGTCAAAGAAGGAATTGCCGCATGTTTGTTCATGGTTAACTTATTCTCATCCCCGATCTCGTTCACTTGGATTGCCAACATGGATTGTTCGCTTGACGAAGATAGACATCGGCAAGCGCTAATTTGATTGCGAAAGTGAAGTTGTTGACTTTGCGGGAGCCTCCTTGGCAGATGTATCAGTGCGCTCAAGATCTGTCGGCCGCTGAAGGATATCATCATAATTCTTAATTATCTTCAGTCCAGCGCTAAGATATTATTTGAGTTGTTGTATATCTTACTCAGGAGTAGATAGTAGAGAGTATTATATCTTTGAGTTTTGAGTATCTTTGTCTTGAACAGAAACAAGTAGTGCATTGTCACAAGATATGCACATGGAACTCAAAAATTATACAAAATTACACAACCTCAAACCGCTGTAGCATCTCTCCTACGCCCTTTTGCAATTGTGTTGATAGTGTTGTGGGGTTCGGATACCAATACTAATAGCATTTATGTTTATGATGAGGAGATAAAAGTTAGAAAGAGCAAAGTGTTATGTAGTCGAGTTTTGAGGATTCCACATGCGTAGGAACTGAGTACTCACCCTTGATGCACTTCATCACCATGAGCTCAGCCATGGCACCCTTCCGCTTTGTCACCGCTATAACCCAACCCTTTCGGGCCTCAACGTTGCCGGAAGAGTACCGTCACCAGAGGATTATTCATTCTGAGTTAGTTTATTTGGACCTTCGCAAACCTTTCTTGCGCAGCATTGCCAATCTATTTGTTCGCTTCCACAGCAGATAATCCGTCAGGGAGCCGATAGAGAAACGGATTTTCATCCCCGAATGAATAGCGCGGCTTTGGAGCCACACTCTTCTGTCTAAGTACTTCAAAGATAAGAGGGCGAGTATTTGATCTGGCCCTTTGGAGAAACCAATCATACATGCCAGATATTTCAGAGCCATTTGTGAACGGCTTGCACAAGATATCATTCACGCATATGCCATGTCTTTCGGCCACAGATCCGGGAACAACTGACGAAATATATGAAGCGCTACCCATCTGCCTTAGTGTCAATCCCAAAACACCTGGTTCATTTATTATGAAGCGATGGAGCGGCATTTGGAGTTGCAGTGCGTCATTTGCTTGTTTTGGATAGGATCGCAGAACGTGGAAAACAATGGGACGAGGTTTCGTCAAAGCAGCAAGAAAGTCGTTCCTCATCTTTTCAACGGGCATGCCAGGCACAAACAGTTCATCGTCTTCTTGGATGCCGAGCTGAGCTGCTACAGAATTGGCTTCAATACCTACAATGGTGATTCTTGCACCCCCCGGACCTCCAGGACCTTTTAAAGTACATCCGATCTTTCGGGTATCTCCAGTAATGTAGAATCGATGCACGATTTTAGATTCAGATGGTTTAGAATCTGTCGCCCCAAAGATAGTTTTAGGTGGTAAAGGTTTCGCAGTTGGTAGTGGTAGTGACTCATTTATCTTCTTCTCAGATGCCCTCACGGTAATTTGAGTTGGAATGCCCACAACTGTTGGGAGTGGCTCATTTCTCTTCTTCTCAGCCCTCTTTTCTGCTCTTTTCTGTGCTTGTTGCTCCGCCGCCAAACAAGAAGCACACTTCCCGTTGCCACTCTCCACACACTCGGAGCAATAAGCAGAAGAGTTGCATTGGCTGCAACGTACAAAACAATCAGCGCAAACCAAATTGAGGCATTTCAAACAACGAGAGTGACACTTGAAACAAATGCCATCATCTTCGCAAACGCTGCATGTGATACTTCTTGTTGCGACTCCTCTTGCAGCGCTGCTTCTGTTCGTTCCCGATTGTAGATGTGATGTGCTGAAGCACAGGGGACAGCAGCGATGCTTCTTCCCGGGTCGAGAAGATTTCTCCTCTGTCTCACTATGGTTGCGCTTCCCGTTGGTGGTCATAGCCGGGCCCTCATCTGCACTACTCGGCTCGTCCATATTGTCAGTGGGCTCCTCCACTTGTTCGCTCAACATCTTCACCAACTCTTTGATCGATAACTTTTCTACACCCTTCACGCCAATTTCTCTCCCTAATGCCTGTCGAACTCGCATATCCTTCAATCTGGTATTAGTCCTCTCCACCAATATCAGTAATCGATGACGGATAGCTTCTAGCTCAGTGATTGAATTGGCATCATCAATTCGATACTCTGAAAATCTCTCCAAATTTGGTAGACGTTCGTTATGAGACGTTTCGTTCGCAGTGTTTGTCGGCTTGGGGGGAGCAGGTGGGGCTTTAGAAGTATTGCTTTGTGCTCCTCCCTTGTGTTGGTTGTGCCCATTAGAGGCATGCCGAGGAGCAACCTGATGCTGTAGCTGTTTTTGTCGTAGTTGTTGTTGCTGCTGTTGCTGTAGTTGTAGCTGATGTGAAAATAGTGGATGCTGGGGAAGCTGTTGAGTTAACAACTGTTGCCGAGCAGCCTCCAGAACAGGATTTGAGACTCTATATTGGATTGGCTGCTGCTGTTGAAATTGCTGCTGCTGCGGCTGAAGTTGCTGTTGTTCTTTGCCAGTTTCTTTTGCGGTCCCAACTGGGACCCACTGACTTTTCGGCTGATCCCGAGCAACAGTAGTTGTCAACTGTTTCGGTTCTTTCGTAATTTCGGAGACCCATATTCCTAGCGTTTTATTATATACCATGCCCGGGTAGCCAAGACGTACACCAGCATTGTTGTCATTGGGCACATCATCATCACGACGTTTCTTTGGTTCTTGCTGCACTTGGGTTGTTGTTGTTGTAGTAGTAGTAGTAGTAACTATTCCATCCTCCGCGATTCTACCAACTCGTTTCGAGGGAGAGACGTGAACAATTGGTGCAGCCGTAGCTGAACATTTTGTTGTTTTCACCTGTTGTTGTTGTTGTTGTTCTTCTTCTTCACTGGAGCTATCATCAATTATGATTACCTCATCGGCATCATTCTTCTCTTCGTTTTGTTGTTCCTGCTGCTGCTGCTGCTGCTGCTCATAATACTGCCGATTGGGTATAGAATTGCCATCCCACTGAGATAACAACCGAAAGTCTTTTCGACCTGCCAACATTATTTTTTCCGTATCTGCAATAGTATTCTTCTTCTTCCCTTGACCATCATCAGAATTAGTATTGTCTACTACTACCCTCTCCTCTTGCTTCTGAAAAATACCAACTTCATTCCATGTCAAAGGAAATGACGTAGCTGCGGGTTTGAATGACAGTTCTTTGGATCGAAGCAATAATGATTCAATCATGGTTGATTTGTTGTTGATGTCACCTGTAGCAGATGTCGCTGGTTCGCAGTCATGTACTTTCTCCATTGCATGCGGAGGGCTTGCCGCTGTAACTGCCGGTGGTGGTTGATACACCTTCTTTGATGCAGCATCGTCCTTTTGAGGTGTCCCGGTGAATCCTAACGTTGGCATTGTTAATAATACATAGTGTATACTTGAATATTTCTTCTATTCATTCGGTTCACGTGATTATATATCCGAAATCTGCTCCTCCAGGCCTGAGAATGACGATTCAACAATATGGAATATCAAGGGTCAATGTCAAGCCGGCAGCTATTATACGTCTTATCGATGATATTAGTAGAGTTATTGGAGGTGCATCAGACTGACAATTTTTGCCGTTTTTGTTGAGCATTGAAACACAAATTCTGGCACCTAAAAAAAATCGTATCGACGGCTCAAAGATTCAGTACTATTCCCACGTAGGCTCTACAGGCGTGCTCTCAGATAAATGCGAATATTGCGAACTGTTATTGCACTCAACCATGGCAGCAAGAGGTAGGCCTCTACTATCCTAAAAAATAGACGACTACATAACTACACAGCAGAGCACCTACAATATACTACTAATGATGATGATGACGTCTTCTACGTCGTCCCTCCTACTCCTCTTGTTGGCGGGCATTACAACCCTACTCCTATCCAATGACATTAGTATGGCGAATAATAATAATGGCCACTCACCTCTTCTGTCGTCATGGCTATTCAACAACAACAACATCTTTGCAAGTGCCAATGAAATTTTGGACGAACTTGATCGACCGGGTGGTAATCGTAAAGTGGATATTCATAAACATGACTCGTCGGATGATGACTCCTCTGATGATGATGATGATGACAATGCAAAATATGAAGAGCCTCCTCAACGCAACGTATTGAACGATTCCTCAGATGATGATTCCTCCTCAGATGATGACGATGATGACGACGATGAAGGTTCATCACGCCACACCTGTCTCCGCCGTCATCCCGACGGTTCCTGCCAAATCTACTCCAACGTCCAACATTTCACCAATGACTTTGGTCAACTCGAATTCAAATGGGCATCCTGTGAAGACCCCCATGGGGAAGCCAATGCCGACTTTCAACGGGTCGACGTGGAACATTCCTTGTATCAAAAGGTTATCTTTGAAGAGAATTTACGTACACAAGACAAGTGTCTACGGTTGGACACGACATTGCAACAATGTTCGTCGTATAGGCCACATTATCATGAACCATTTGTACATTTGTCGGCATCGTATTTGGAACAACTGAAACGTGTCGTATTTGTGGGTGGGGGAGACTCCATGTTGTTACATGAGGTACTGAAATATCCCTCAGTGGAATTGGTATTGGGATTGGAATTGGATCAAAAGGTAACACGGAATTCCTTTGAGCATTTCAAGACACAACCACATTTTGATGAGGAACGTGTCCAATGGTGGTTTGGGGATGGTGCCAAAAGTTTAACATTGTTGCCACGAGAATACTTTGGGACGTTTGATTTGGTATTGTTGGATTTATCCGAGACTGTCATGAGTATGACTGTGACAGAGGGATTGGATGTGTTTGGTGCCATGAAATTGTTATTAAGTGATACGGGTATCATGGTCAAGAATGATTTTGGATACTTTGAAGGGTTGAGCAAGGTGTTTGATACATGTGTTCAATTGGTGATTCCGAATGTGACTTATATTTGCGATTATGAATTAGTATTGTGTGGAACAGACAAGGTGAATTTTTTGAAGCCAAAGTTTGATCATTTGAGGGGGGAAGGTGGTAGTGGTGGTGTGGAAACGTTGATGTATAAACCACATGAGGATATTGATGATAATTGGGGACCATTGACGGATTATAGCAAGTATTGGGGTGAATCTAGTAGGGATTGTTTGCCTCCTGGGACGGATAATGGGAAGAATCAAGAGGATGTGGCATATGCAGGTGTATTGATGGTGGTTGAGGCAGAAAATGTGGAGGCTGCTGCTGCTTTGTCAGTAGAATCATTGGAGGGTACAGTGAAGGAGTTGGGATACACTGTTGTTACAGCATCTTCTCAATCTAGTGCCAAAAGTGGTGGTGAAATGTTGGTGGTTGTCATGGAGGAGGGTTATGTTCTTGCAGAAACTTGGCCAGATGTCAACTATTGCAAAATTGATATCCACTTGTGGGGTAAATTTGACAAGCATGAAAGTATCCGATCCAATATTCTACAGTCTCTTGGATCAAAGAAAGGTGATTGGCAATCCTTCCGTATCGTTACTGGAGGTATGAGAGGGTGTCACACACGTGCGGATGATATCAAATCAATTGGACCAGATTTGTCCAAGATCGGAGTTTGTGACGAAGTCCCCAAAGATAGCAATAAACTGGTCACGTTGAATGCCTCACAAGATGATGAGGCGACATTGGCTCCTGTGATTGAGGCAGGCTTGGATGATGTTATTCCATCCATTGTGGGAGCAGCTGCTGGCAAAAACGCTGTTGTCATTTGCGGAATCGAGGGCAGTCCATGTCGAGCAAAGGACAATCTTGAGAAGAAGGGATATGCAAACTTGATGACTCTTTATAGCTGTCCCGAGGAAGATGCGGCCCAGGTTGACCAAGACGCTTATCATCATGGTCTTGCGATGAGAAAGTGGCGTGAGCTAATGGAATCAGATGACAACGAGTTTGTCATGTGTGCCAAAAAGGCCAGCGTTGCCCTGAAAGATCTGGCGCAAAAAGTACGGGGTATTAATGTCGTGGTGGTTGATGCACTTGCACCAACAGAGCATGTTTTTGAATCCTATCAATACTGGCTAAAGTTTTGGAAGACGATCAAGACTCCGTTCATCCTCTTTGTCCCCATCGTTGATGCCTCAGATGAACAACGCGCATTCCTCCTCAAGACTCGTTACAACCACCAAGAGGATGATCCGGAGTATTACTCCGAAATCTACGCCGGAGATGGCGAGAAAACCATGTCATTTGGATTGATTCATGAAGGGAATCCTGAATCATTCCGTGGTTTGTTGGAGGCAGAATCAAAGCTTGCGAAGAATGAGAATGTAAAATTCGCCGAACTTCGCAAGACAACTATCCGTGGTGCGACGAGGGAACAAGGAGATAATTACGAACCTGTCCTCTTTTCATGGAGAGATTATGACCAGCAGCCAGGGCTGGAGCAATTTTACGGTCAACGTGCAATTGGAGTGCAGACAGTCTTTCAGCTTCAAAGGAAACCCAACTCAAAGAAGTCATTATCAGCTTCAAGTATCGAGTCGGCTGCCAAATTCGCTGTCAACTCAATATCAAAGCCTCCCACCAAGGAGTCATTCCAAAAAGTGGGTGATGGTGCAATCTATGTTGCCTTGATGTCAAACGCGCAAGTAACCATTACATGGGATGGAGCTGACAGCATCAACGTGAACATTTTTACCTATGACCAATCGTTGGACCACGATGCTTACTTCGTCAATAAGTTCAAGGCTCCTTTACCGAGTATGGACCTAATGCTCAAAGATGAGATGCCAAGAGGATACGGAAAAGTAATCAACAAGTCTGACAGAGTGAACCACGCTGAGACTCCTCTTTGTTATGATCACTACCAACTGTGTGCGAGCTTGTCCAAAGAGAGAGGCTGTGATGAGAAGGAGAACAACAAGTGGATGCACGTCAACTGTAAATTTTCTTGTGGTCTCTGTGAAAAGAGCGTTGGAGATAGAGATGAATTGTAGAGAGATGGAACAAAATAGGATAAGAGGAGATGATTTGCGATGTTTAGGTTAAAGAGCATATCAGTGACTCTCTTTAAAGATGTTTAAGTGTTTTTAAGACACACTCCTCCGTGAACTAGTTTAGACCGATTGTGTACAAAGAATTAGGACTAGCGTTCGTTGGTCGGTTGGTTCGATTTGCATGTACTTTTCATTGTTACTAACTCATCTGCGGCGAACTCGGTTCCAATTCAAGCCATATCGTTGCGTCTTCAATACAAGTCGTCTTCATTACACTTATATCGTTGTGATCATTGGACACGTCTGAAAGAAGGTCAAAAGGTGCCATCACCATCATTTTGCCACGAAATCCTCGGGATTTATCTACAGATAGCGTCAAGTTTGAATTTATACTGATACTTTGAGATTGGAATGAACCACGAGACGTACTCTTGTAGAGCGACGGGTAGTTTTCGTCATTTTTCAACGTTGACGACAAACTGCCACAATTACATGAAAAAATCTGCTGAAACACTGTTACAACATTGGCCAATGGCGATGATGATACCGAAGGTGCTGATGCTGCTGACTTCTTCATCGGATGTCGCTTGTTTTGCTTTTTTGGACCTTGATGGATCGGATTAGGAACGTTCACTACTGACAGTTTGACACGCTGGATGGAGGCTGTATGCACAATAGATGATGTTATTAACGCGATTCCTTATTCCTTCTGCACTCATCTAATCTCAAACGAGACTATCTGTATTGTACCC
>JALLBH010000332.1:0-25021 GCA_036940005.1 Skeletonema menzelii | reverse complement strand
CATCTCCATCGCTGATGCCACTATTTCCCGAGAGTATCGATAGTGATCAACTATGCCGTAGCATGCAGCTGGGAGATATTTCGCCCTCGAAGAGTTAACCCGCTTCAAAACCTTACGAGTGATTGGTGGCTGGGGGGAAAACAGAGCGCGTAAAGGGGGGAAAAGAGGGGGAAAGAAGGAGGAGGAAAGGAGGGAGAGAGAGAAAAAGAGGAGGAAAGAGAGAAAGAGAGGAGGAAGGAGGAGGGTTCTCCCTTATTATCTAAGAGGATTCTCCCTAGACATCTCACTCCATACTTCTTGTGACAGTAGATAGAGCAGAAAGAATTTTGGGTGAGAGCCGAAGGGGCTGGTCTTCCGACGTAGAAATCTATTCAAGCTGTAACACATCTCACTCGAACTCGAAAGCACACTGTTCGTGTTTTACTACTTCCCTCATTATGTCCTTTTAGCTTTTAGCCAGCCATGAAAAGAGACAAACATAAATTCAGTACTTAGAATGAAGTGGAATGATTGATGCTGATTAAAATGCTCACTCAACTNTGCTCACTCAACTGATCCATTGCTTTGCTTTTGATTTCACGAGACCTTTATCCTCAGCTGCAAGCAGTGTATCCCACTGCTACCAGTTGCGTTCCAATACAGTCTTCGCCGCCAGTTCCTGTGTTGCAGCTCATTTTCTTCATATTGTATCTCACGATCAATGATTGTGATATTGCTTGCGGCACGCCTTTCCTTCCCTTCTTCTGTCGTGTTCTTTCAAGTTTGCAGTATAATTCTTCCTATCCAATTGTTGTCCAAAGCGTTCGAGAACATCTCATTTCATATTCACTATCATAGCATTGATGTAAACAACCTACTCATTTGTTCAGAGGATTCAATAATCATTCGCCCAGAGGATTCAATTTTTGCACAGCAAGCGAACTGTGATCTGTGTAGAGTGCAACGTTCAACGTATGGGTTCCCAATATTATAACGACGTTGCACCTATATGGTAAAGTATCAGATCTACAGCATACAGCAGTGTACATAAACTCTACGAGCGGTAAGCGCAATCTTTCTCTTGACCGATGTTGACATGCATGTAAATATTATTATTATGCGGGGGCGGGAGCAGTTGTTCGACTTGGCTAATACAGCGGTGAAATGTCGAGCTCCCATCGGTCTCAATAATATATTTTACCCCACCGCATGTGTTGAGGGTGCAAAAGAATTCGTGGTTGGCCAACTCCACCGCGTTTCGTTGTTGTTGTATGTACTTATGATGTTATGGTAGTGCACATTTTTCTCGATTGACATCGTTTGCGTAGATATTAATTCCCCTCTCTCTGATGACATCCTCCCCCCCGAAAGAATTTCTGACTGTAGGTGGAGATTTGCAAGCGTATTCAGTACGATTCTAGCTTCCTCTGCTTCGCCTTGTGTGTGATATTTTGAGTGTGAAATGAAGGCGGAAGTCATGGTGATGGGGGAGATGGGCACTTTTCATCTCTTTTTTTCTGTCTTCGTCACCAAATTGGGTAGATTTTGAGGTCTGTACGTCGATTCAGCATTCCTTATTTATTCAGCATTCCTTATTCGTTCCAAGTCCGATTTGGTCCAGCTCGAGATCCACGGTTCAAGCAAGCCAACATACAACATGTATGGAGATGCACAATATCAATAGCATACTAAAGAATTAATAGTTGAAAAACAATAAGAAATAGAAGAGTTACAGATACTGGACTTTTTTTGACGTTGAATACAAGTAAACGATGAAGAATTTTGCTTTGCTACTACTTATGGTATTGGTCTTGAATACCAGCAATCCCTTACACAGTTCACCGGCTTGTGTTGTCATTGCCAAAGAAGATATTGTTGATCAGAACAGCGCCATCGTCGAATACAATAAAAGTGGATTGGGGCTCGTGTTTGACTGGGGGTTAGCTAAATGGGAAAGCGTTTTTGACGGACAACTAATGAATGAATTATTCTCGGCTTTCCTTCTCAAATGTGAACACATGTTTACTTTGATGATACACTCATTCGGGGATATGTTCAAGTCATACAGTGCTCTACAAGAGAGAGAGGTAGAGCGTTTGTCACAATTTGACGCGGATTTTAGTGATCTTGTCAAGATGAGACAAAAGATTGATAGGCGTTGTCTTTTGTCTGCAAATGAAGAGAGGACTTTGTGCGTGGAGAAGGGTGTCGATATTAAAAACAAAATACAGGCGCTGCGTACTCAGCGTTCTAAGTCATCCAATGCAATTGAGAGGTATGAGAGTTGGGTGGCATGGTGTGCTTCGTACAAGAATTGGTTCTGTTAATGTATCGGCTTCATTCGTCATTATACTATTCTTCTTTTAGGATTGGAGCCTGAATTTGTTTGTGTTGTGTACATATTAATATCACACAGTGTCTTCATATTTATTAAGTATTCGTTTCTACACTGCATTTTTACCCACACAAACTACTTGAACAGTCATACCAGCACGAACTCTACAAAAGTGGCTGGCAGTTTATTTTCTAAAGTCAGTCATCACTGTTTATTGGGGCAAAAGGACGACCGAGTGAAGGCCTATTTTCCTTAGGAGCTGAAGAATCTCCACCATTCTTTTTCTCTTCATCTTCGACATCTGTCGGCCCAACTCCAGTATGTGACATTGACTGGAGTATCTTCGCCTTAGCACGTTGCAACGAAGCCGCATCGTCGTCCAATTTGTGGACTTTTTGGAGAGCATCCTGCAATGGATCATTGCCATAGCCAGCAAATGATGCATCCTTTTCCGGAGGAGGGCTATCTGACTTTGGAGTTTTCGTGGCGGCACCCGCAGTCGCAGCTGGAGGTGCTACTGCCGATGCTGCTGCTGCGTCTCCTTCAGCTATTGTTGTTACCGCATCAGCATCATCATCATTGGCCTTGGATTGTGAAGATTCAGATGGTGCTGTTTGCAAGAGATCTGCTGGAGTCGTTGGCGGTGCTGTCGTTTTATTTTGCCCAGGGTTCGCCCCACCATTATTGTATTGAAGCATAACTGATGAGAGTTGATCCTTGACTCCATAGCTGCCGCTGAAACCACCACCCAAAGTTCCAGTGGATGCATTTGTATTTTGTAGACCAGCCACATTAAATCCCAATTGCTTTCTGACCCCGGGAGCCAACAGAACATCGTCATAAGCACGTTTTGCCATATGAGAAGTGAAATGGCTATCTGGCTTTGGAGTTTTCGTGGCGGCACCCGCAGTCGCAGCTGGAGGTGCTACTGCCGATGCTGCTGCTGCGTCTCCTTCAGCTATTGTTGTTACCGCATCAGCATCATCATCATTGGCCTTGGATTGTGAAGATTCAGATGGTGCTGTTTGCAAGAGATCTGCTGGAGTCGTTGGCGGTGCTGTCGTTTTATTTTGCCCAGGGTTCGCCCCACCATTATTGTATTGAAGCATAACTGATGAGAGTTGATCCTTGACTCCATAGCTGCCGCTGAAACCACCACCCAAAGTTCCAGTGGATGCATTTGTATTTTGTAGACCAGCCACATTAAATCCCAATTGCTTTCTGACCCCGGGAGCCAACAGAACATCGTCATAAGCACGTTTTGCCATATGAGAAGTGAAATGGGCAGAGGGTAACATGCCAGACTGTAACATTGCGGATGGTATCATTGAAGGTAATTGAGATGCCGCAGCAAGCATAGGATTAATTCCCGTTTGAGGATTCATTGCACCATAAAGATGCTGGTATCCACCATTATTGGCTGGTCCTTGTCCATTCGTTCCATTCACAGCTTGTTGTAATTGTTGCTGCTGTTGCTGCTGTAATTGATGCAGTGTCTCCGCAGAGAACATGCTATTTACACCCGCTGATGCATTCATAGCTCCAAATAAACGATGATAATCTGAAGTGGCTCCTGGCATCATCCTACTAGCAGCAGCAAGGTGATGTTGCTGTTGCATATGATGCAGTTGTGGATGTGTCAATACGGGCGGTTGCATGTTTGGTTGCTGTTGCGACGACGCCACCTTTAGCGCCTTGAGCAAATTCTGACCTGAAACATCCGCCGCTGAAGCAGGTTGCATTAACATCCCCATCCGTTCCGCCGGTAGTGGGGGGAGGGGACCCTGATTCTGCAGACTCGGTTCCAACTGCGGCATCATGGGGTATTCTGTATAAAAATCAGGTTCCGAATCTGGATTCGGTGTGAGTTTCATCCCCGTCCCCTTTATTTTTTGACGCTTCATCCTCATGGCCAAATGCGGTCTGCCCCGTAAGAATATTTCATGATAATACGCCCCGATATCCTTTCCCCGTGTGATGCGTTTGAACCCCCATAGATTTAACTGACGAGTAAACGATAAATATTTCGACTGCTTAAAATATCGAGGAAGGACTTGCGACGCAAAGGTTTTCGGCTGCTTCACCAAAAAGGCCCTTCCGTGGGGCATCCATTCAATAATCTCTGCCAGATCCGTTCGATTCAATACCTCCATTAACTTTCCCGGAAACGGCTGCGTAACTCCCCCCGCATTCTTCCTCATGGGACCGTAGGTGCAGGACATCTCTTTTAGCTTTCGGCGCACCTCAGCCTCCTTTTCGGAGCTTGGTGCGGGCAATTCTGGAGATTCTTCCTCGAGGAGTCTGACGTCGACTTGTTTGCTGATTATGGCATAGTCGGTGTAGGTGTGATCGACCTTGAGATTGGGCTTTTTGTTGGACGACGTGGTCATAACGCTTGAAGCCTTGGCAGCATCACCCTCGTCGCTATTATCATCTTGATTCGTCCCTCCTTTCGACGACATGGTGATTGAACAGTGAGTTATGAACTGGACCGCTTCTTAGATACTTGCTCAGCTATTGTTACTTTCACTAAGTAAGTTCGTAGATAGGGACAGTAAGTGAGAAGTGAGACCTTTGGCTTGATTGGGTAGAGATGTTCATTTTTTTTGTCGTTGCGTGAAAACTTCCAACTTTCTTGCAACTTGCAAGCCTTTCCTCGTTGTTGTCGCTTCAAGTGTTCAGCTGATTCTCTCGCTTCTCGCTTCTCGCAGAAGCGAAGTTGATTTCCGAGAATCCTTTTTTTGGTGGAACGGTGAAGCTGCTTGACGGCCCACGCCCACCGCCCACCCGCATGGAGGAGCCAAAGTTGTTCTTGACAGTGGGAGTATCTATACATACTCAAGACCTATGTTGTATTATCAACCAACACCCTAATAAGACTCCTTTCACAAGCAGAAGTTGCGCTAACATAAAATAAACATAATATGTTGCACTTGTTGACTGCAACCTCTTCTTTCTGAGCAGCAGACGATGATGAAGCCGTCAACCTATCCGGCCTAATGTCACACCCTGAACAGGCAGCACTCCACTCAAATTCTGATGCATGTCATGTCGTCGAACTACTTCGCGTCACTCTACTGTCATTGGAAGGCATTGAACTCGCGGAAGAAACATTGTGTCCCAATCACAGAAGTAGTTCTATCGGCGCCGCAACAGTGTCCAATCACTGGAGAATAACTGCATGGGCAGGGTTTCGTTCTTCATTTCCAGCGGGTTGTTTGTCTGTGCCTACATCACATTATTCAACAGTTTTTCAGAGGGAGGGGGATAATTTGTTGGCTGTGGAATCCGATCAGATTGAGTTGGACGGCTCTACTGATGGCAGGGTTCATTGGCAAGATTCTCTGCAGTATGATGAGCGACAACCAAGTGATGACGGAGGAGGGGAACAATTAACAGCAACAATGCCGCAACATCATTTACAAGTTATATTACCACCACCACAACCTACGCATTCAGAAACAACACCTGCCTGCGATGACTTGATGTTACCAGATATCATTGAAATACACGTGTGTATTGCATGCATCTTAAAAAATCCTCAGTTTGAAGATTGCGCTACTGACGAGGAAGGTCAAGACACATCATGTCGTACAAAAGAAGAACATTTTACACACGGAATTGCACATCTAAAAATACCCTCGCGTGAGCAGTATAATGTGAACAATTTGGATTTGTCAGGATTCAGCCGCCCCGGAGGGAAAGTTGTCATGTTACCAATACAAACGAAGCTACCGACAAATGACGCTGACAAAACATTGGCGACGTTTGTACAAAATGCCTTTCTTTCAATGCGGGTCGAAAAGTCAACCGTTCCAACAGAGCAGTTCAGAAATTGGAAGGAAGTACAACGGCATTACATAGAAAGTGATTGGAATGGTGAAAGTTGCGCGCCTGCATCCATAAATTCCTTCGAAAGTCAGGGGAGAGGAACTCATATTCTTCGAGCTGGACAAATAATCAATGGTCTACGGCAAACATTTAGCTCTCAGGTGTCAAATCTGAAAAAGAGTCACGAAGAACAACCCATTTCCAATGATGACTCGGAGCAATCAAAGTCCAAGTCTATAGCTTTAGTGAACAAGTCATTTTCGGAACTATTCAAATTCGGCTGCGGTGAACTTGGCGATGTCCTACAGGGCGATGAAATGGGAATGTTCGACCAAAGCAACACGGTTGATTCTTCGCTTGCCACTGCTGACGTGATTGGGGGTTGATCTTGGGCGGGTTGATTTGTTGAGATAACATCATGAGATGAAGTATTTAGAGTAGCTAAAGTAAGCTGTTGTAATAAGTAGATCTTAGATTCAGTATCTAGTCAGGACTGCTCTTGGAGTTCGCTTGATGCTGGCCCAATCCTCTTGAGTGTTTCTTTACGTTTCACCTCACTGAGGTGTATATTTGCGAGGCTACTGCCTGTCCAGCATCACGCAAAGCTAACGATATGGTCGAAGAGCTACCAGATAAGTCGATTTGCAAGGATCAGCGTAGAATTGCATAGCCTCCTCCCATAAGGTGATAGTGATAGCCTCATCTTCGCCTCCATTTACTTCACATTTCTTGAAGCCTTCATTCAACACATCCGAAAACTCCTTCCACCCTTCGACATCATCTACATATCATATCCCTCCTGAGTCATGAACACGCCCCAACAAGATTCGCAAGAGGAATTATATAGTATGTACCCCGATTTGAAGCCGATTCGGCCCAATTCAAATATGTGAGAAGAAACAGAGAACGAAGAAACCACGAGTTGAAGAAGTGTAAAAAATAGTCACGTGCAGACAAGTTCAATTGCTTGAAGCCCGCCACATCCATCAACGTTCATTTCCGGGAACTCCTAAGCATAAATAAGAACAATGACACTTGTGGCACAGATCTCGACGCGCATCTTCTTCGTCTTCATTCTATTGCTTCACGAGGCTCAAGTCACTGAACAAAGATACTAACCATGAAACTCTCATCCTTCTGCAGCATCGGGATACTGACCTCCCCGTGGCTCGTCGTCGCTACAGTCGCAGCGGTGAACTTTCCATTTGCACCGCGAGTTCTACCCCGTCACACATCTCGTGTCTACTCTTCATCCCTGGATGCGAATCGTAATACAGCCGCAGCTGCCAAAGATGCACTAGCCTACACACTCATGCAACAACGTGGAGGGTCCACCGCTGCCACTCCATCCGCCAACAACAATGAAGATTTTACCAACCAACTACCCACCTTCAGTGATTCCGACAACGAACACATTGAAATTGCCAAAAAACTCAAAAATCGGAATGCCACCAACCTCTCGAGGAAAGTCACCCATGCTGCATTCGGTATCTTCTTTGCATGCCTCAATCAATTCATCCCGCGTGCCAAATTCCTACCCCTAATGTGCGGCATTACCGCCGCATCACTCACGGTAGAATTATTACGTTATCGCAAAGGATTTGGCTGGATGAATTCCGCACTGCATTTCTTTTTGGGTGGGGCATTGAGGAAGCATGAAATGGAGGGCAAGTTCACCGGATCATTTTATTACTTTCTTGGAGTGACTGTGAGTGCCTATTTGTTCCCACAGACTGCGGCTACCATGGGTATTTGTCAATTGGCTCTGGCGGATCCTTCTGCTTCGTTCTTTGGGAGACGCACACGCCATATTTACTGGAGTCGGATTGAGGGTCAATTGGGCGGAATAGGACGTAACAAGGGTCTATTGGGATTTTTGGGCGGTGCATTATTCTGCTTTCCATTCAATTACCGTGTGTTCAAGATTGCTAAATGGGGCGCCGCAGGCATTCCGGGGGGGAATGCGTCGTTGATTACAGTTAGTTTATTGTTAGGGATGGCTGGTGCGTTTGCAGATTTGGCTGTCCCAACTCCTGCGTTGGTGATGCCTAAGAAGGTTTTGGGTGTTCCTGTTCCACCGTTTCATGTGGATGATAACTTTGTTGTTCCCATCTTTTCGGGGTGGGCGTGTACCAAGATCTTTGACCTTGTTGGGTGGAATCAGGGGTTGAAGTTGGCAGAGCATATAATTATGTAGATGCTGATAAATTTGTGTGTGTGAGAGAGAGAGAGAGGGTTTATTTGTTAGATGCTGTTGTGCTAAAGTGATTAAATGCAAGAAAAAGACAATTTATAAATGAGGAGGGTGAATCATTGTTGGTTGTGTCTGAATTCATCCTAGCAATGATACAATTTACAAAAATTGGTGAGATGTTTGCTTAATAATATAGGGTTGATGTACATAACAACCGCAATAATCTGGATTCATAGATTTACGTCTTGTGAACAATGAACGCCTTTCCAGTAGCCTTTTGAGTAGCTTTCAAAGCACCCAGTGTGCCAACACCACCCTCTCCCTGTCGTGATGCCAGTTTATTTTCTTCTCGTTCTCTCTCAATTTGTTTTTGTCTCCGTTCCTCATTTTTCTTTGAGGATCCATGTCCATGGAACTGATAACACATATTTCGATAGGCCTCTTTCCGAGTTAATAATCGACCATGATCATCCCTGTATTCTAACTTGATTTCACGGTTGGCAAATTCAATATCCTTCTCCTGTGCGTTTATGCTATTGATCTTGACCACCTTTTTGAGATCTAGACTGTCGTAATCTTCATAGGTACGCTTGTCCTTGGCACGGCCACGCATTTCTTCTTTGCCAGAATTCTTAATTTCTCCTGTCTGTTTAAGAAGTGATAAAAATCCACTCATGCCTCTACCCACTCCACTATTTTCTGTAGTGGTACCAAACACTTGATTGTCATTTTCATCATTGTTATGATCACCATCTTCTTTCATTTCCCGGGCCATTTCTTCCATGTCTACATCTTCTACTCCCGGCTCCGCAGTGGCATCATCCATTTCTTCCTTTTTCACTACAACCTCTTTCTTGACCGTTGACAATTGAACACCGCGACTTCGCACAGGTGCCGCACGCTTTGCTTGGTCCTCCCTAGCTCGGAGTGCACGTGTGAACTCTTGCATTTCATCAAATTCAAATGTCAAACCTCCGCTTGCAGCTTTAGGCGCTTCAGCTCCATTCTCTTTTGCACTGGCGGGTGCCTCTTCCTGTTTTATTTTTTCGACAGCATTTACAACAGCATCCTCTCCCTTGGTGGTTTTGGATGCTACACCGCCATTCATATCCTTGAGCCGTTTCAAGCGACGAGCTTTAGCAAGTGCTGCATTCAAAAAGGCATCATCATCAGCGTTATCTTCATCTGCGAAAGTTGTTGATACTGGTGCGCTTTTCTGAAATGCCTTGTCAGTCCTCATTTTGCCCTTTTGCATTATCTGATCAAATCTATCCTTCTTTGCAGTTATTTCGTCCATGTCACCATCTGTGGACTTTTTAATGTCCATACTCCCATCATCATTTGTTCGTCTCTTTCTACCATTTCCTCCACTACTCTTGACGTCTACAGCAGTCGCCTCCAAACTTGCAATGAGACTATTCCCACCACCACCACCACCACCACCACCAAGACCTCCCTCTTCTTCACTTTCATCCTCATCATCAGATTGCACACGACGTTTCTTCTTCTTCTTGTCTTTCTTCTTCATCATTTTCTTATTCTTCTTTCTCATCTTCTCCAACAATTTCATATGTTTGGCACGTTCCTTCTCCAACTTGTCCTCTTTCGATTCCATTGTTTCACCATTGCCATCATCATCATCATCATCATTTGTCATGAAATCAGAGGCTATAGTCGTACTACCATATCGTGATTCAAGTGAAACTGCTCCACCAGACAATGACGAGAATAAATCACTCTTCTTTTGTGTGTCATCGTTGGTAGATTGTGCTATACCGTTTGCACCAATTGCAAATCCACGTGATTTGTTCCTACCACCAGTTGCTCCACCACCAGCAGCAGCAGCAGCAGAAGCAGCAGCAGACAATGAATTGGGCAAAACACCAACCCCACCCAACTCTTCAAACTCATCATCATCATACCCCGCATATCCACCAGCCCTCCCCATCCCCAATTCAATCTGTCGTTTCCGTTTCAAATTCTCCAACGCCTTGGAATCAGATGCCATGTTCACATTGATCAATTGTGGATTATTGGCAGAGTTATTGTCAAGGCCGGTGGCTTTGTGGGTGTCCGGGTCGACGGTGAGGATAGAGTTGTCAGCGAGGGTTAGGATTGTGGTGGAACCGGATTGAAATTCGGATGTTGCATGGGATACTTGGATGCCTTGTAGGTCTGCCGATGTATATTGATCATTCGTTTGTTGTTGTTCTGCTTCTTCTTCTTCTTCGGTGGGTATGGATAACTGTCCAGTTGAAATACCACCCTTCTTCTTCTTTTTCTTCTTCTTGCCAACATTACGTTTCGTTTCAATATCCACCTTGTCCTCAGCAGATTGCATCATTCTAGCAGCAAAATTCAAAGCACTCTCCTCCCCAGCAGCATGTTCCCTATTCTCTTGTTCCAATTTCAACAATCGTTCTCTAACCTCACGTTTGGCCTGTGCATCCTCCAATCGTTTCCGTGCCTCGATTTCCGCTGCGGTATTTGTCGGTGGTGCGTATATGGCTGTTGATATGGACGATCCTTCCTTTTTTTTCTTGGATGAATTATTCTTAGTATTCTTGTCAGAATTGTTGATGTTGAGAGGAGGCAAACCAATTTTGAGACGGAGGGCATTGGTTTCGTCAATTGAGAGTGAAATTTCTCCATCGTTGTTGTTGGTTGTTGTTGTATTGACGGCATCGTTACCGCCGCTACTGCTGTTCTTGTGATTGCTGTCATCATCATTGCTGCCGCCGAGGCGTAAAGGAACCAGACCAAGTTTGGCACGGAGCGCTTGTGTCTCTTCGATTGAAAGTTCGATTACTTCGTCGGAGCTCATTGTTCTGTTTGTTATTGCTTGACTAGTATTTTATTGGCAACAGAACACTTTATTGTGGAGAGTGAATCTGTCGAATCAATTCGAAGGATCATCGTGCGCCATCTTCTGCCATCTCGTCTCGTCGCTTCCCTTTCTATTCCAACGCGTCCGTCCATCACCAAAAAAATCCTCGCTATGTACTTCTATCTATATATGAAACAGCCCGATACCGAGCCGACGCTTGAAGCAACGCCTGTGGCACGCATTGCAATAGAAGAACGATAATCTCAGTGCTATATCCGACTGTACTCTGCACAGTGGGGTGATTCCAGTAATTATTACCTGATCGCCCACCACTCCAAAAAGTATGGACGACGATGACATCTTCGCCTCCATGGGGGGATCCCTCCTCAATGATCTTCTCTCTGATTTAGATAATACATCGACAGATGATTTGTTTACTTCATTGGAACAAGAATTGGCCACTTCGTACGGCAACATCACCACCACTGGCAGTAGTAGTAGTAAGGCGCCACCATCAGCTCCACCTGGATTAGGATCGGCAGCTGCATTTGTTGTCAATCAGCAGTCCTATCATCAGACTACAGCTGCCCCAGCAACAACAACTAATACTACTACTAGTGCAATTACCAACCCAGAAGATGCATGGTCCGCTGCCCTAGGACAATTTGGTGGAATGTCCCTTGCTGCGGAATTTTTGGCTGCGGATACTGCCAAGAAAAATCAGCAATATGTTACTACTAGTAGTGGTGGTGGTGGTGCTAGTCAAGAATTGGTACAGACGGAAAGTAGTGTGTTAGGAGAGACTATTAGTTCCAATGTGGTCGATGTACTGTTTGACGATGAGGAAGAGGAGTACAAGTTGGAAGAGGATGTGCAGGTTCTTCATCCAAAAAAGAAGCAAGATACTACTAATAGTAGTAGTAGTATGGAAGATGACGATGGAATTGATGAGACTGGGGGACTCATGGCCTTATTGGGGGCTGCATCCTCTCGTAATAAAAAGAAAACTGTGGTAGAGAATGAACCAAAGTCAACTACCGAGGGAGAAACGAAGAGTAATAATGATGTATTACTCAGTCCGAAACAGCAACAACAACCACCGCACATTATGAATACACCCGACAAATCAGGAACAATGGCACCCCCTCCCAGTCCCATGTTCCCCCCATCCTTTCCACCGGGTGTCATGCCACCACCAAATATGATGCATCCACAAATGATGCATCCACCTCATCCTCATCCGGGCATGATGATGCCACCACCTCATCCAGGAATGATGATGATGATGCAGGGAGGGATGCCACCACCTCATCCGGGAATGATGATGCCTCCAATGCCTCCACCTGGACAGTTACAACCACCACCACCTGGAATGATGATGGGAGGTCCTCCACCAGCAGCACCCCAACCACCTAAAACCAAGGCTAATCGCAAATTTGAAAAGGACTTTCCAGCTTTGGGTGATGAACCCGAAGAAAAGAGTCAGGAAAGTGATGATAATGATGACGACGAAGAAGAAACCGCTGCAGTAGTTCCATCTTCTGTTCTTCCATCACCCATCCGTCCCAACAACAACATTCGCATCATCTTTAACAATGCCGATCCATCTGCACCGTCCATCCCCGCCAAATCAGTCTCCACACCCCTCATGCCCCAACGTGACATTTGCTACATCATTCATTCTATGCTCCGACCTCTCCAAAGTTTAGATACCTACAATGATGACTATTACCATTGGAGCTTTGTCGATCGTAAATCACGTAATTTGCTCTTATTGGGAGGTGTATCATCCCACCACCATCCCGATACTAGTGGACTATTGGCCCAACCCAATCCGGTATGGAAGGAGGTCAAGGTATTAGCAAAGGAACGCGAGACCAAGTTTCGTAGTGCAGTCGAAACACGTGCCAAGGAATTTGCCGAAGAGAAGCAAAGTTTGGGACGGATGGTCAAGACCAATGTCAATCGTCCCAAGGCGTTGTTGAATGTGCCAGTTATGGCAACCGTGGAGGATGAGAGTGGTGGTGATAACGACAATGGTGAGAATAATGTGAGTAGTGATAAGGATTATGTATTGGAGCAGAGGCGCAATCGTGTTCAATTGTGGAAGGCACGTGTGTCAATTGATAAGGGATATTCGGCCTTTTTGTCATTGACGGAGTTACGTCGTTTGATTCAAGCGAATGCAAGTCAGCCGCAACTTGTGAATGAGTTGATGGGCGATGTAAAGACGAATGTAGATCAAATGCATGCTTCATTGGGGGTGATTGTGAGGGTGAATCCCGATGGGAGCAGAGAGATGATTATTGATGAGGCTAGACTTTCGAGTACCTTGTCGTTACCCAAGGGTCGTGTACTCTGTGCTCGTGTGATTGAGGGGGGTATTTTACCCCATCAGAGTGCCTGTGAGATATTGCCCGTGGCATGGCATGCTATCGCGTCAAAGCCACCTTCATCTGCAGTGGAGGATGGAGAGGACCGATTACTCCGTGCCTTGACTGGGTTGGTTCTGACAGTACAACCCAGCGTCGACCCATCCATCTTGTGTCGTTGCTTAGATGCCACCATCTCCATTGGGAAGGACTTGTCCAATATTACTCAAAGTCGTGTGCGTATGGAATTGTTGCACTCTATTCTCTCGAATGGGAAAACGAAATGTGGACAAGATTCCAATCTAGAGGGTGTTTGGAAGGAGAAGGAGGCGGCATTTATGCAAATTTTGGCATCGCAGCAGAAATAAATAGAGAAGAAGTATACATTATAAAAAGCAGATTTAAGCATTATATACAAGAGACAAGAAGAGAATCCGCAGTCATCTATATTTAGAAGACGCTCTCGATAGGAGTAAGTCCTTTGCCCTGAAGAATGCAATTATATCGTCGTCAGCTTCCTTGTTACCTGTGAGTTTAATTCCTGGAGGCAGCTTGAATTCGGCTGGACTATTGTCTTCAACTTGCTGTGGAGGGGGAGGAGATCCAGTTAAGCTAGTGGACGGTAGGCTCTGCTGCATGGTAGGTTTGGTGGTGCTCGATATTGGCAGCTTCGGTGTTGTCAGTTCTTCGTCTTCGTGGGAGGATTCAGCTTGATCTGGGCTTGACTGCTGCGAAGCTGTATACCACGTATCAAAGTCTTTTTGTAGTTTGAGTCTTCCAGTCTCCTGTAATAAGAAGTAACGTGAGTATTTGAGTACTGAGCGATGCAATATATAAGGCGATTAATACATACAACACACGACTCACAATCACTTTCTGAATACCCTCGATTGTGCCCTTTAGCTCACGAAGTTTGCCGAGAGCATTCTTGTACACTCTTTTTTCTGCCTCCGCCACATGACTGTGGAATTGCGCCTGTGATGGATCTGCTTCTTCGTTAACCATACTTTCGTGGTAGCTTATTTTCCGCTTCAGTTCTTCTATCTTTGCTCCAGTACTCTTCGCCTCGTTATACTTTGTCTTTAGCTCATTCTTACTCGATTCGATTGCAGCCAAACCTGGATATCTTTCCTTGAACCAAGCAAATGCATTCGCGGGGTCATCAAGGATTTTGTTGTCTTTGCACAGTGGTACGCCACATACTTCGGCCCGGTGCTTTGACTTGGGTAGTTTGTTGCGGTCTCGAGAGACATTCCTGGTATCATTGCTAGGAACAGCTGGAGCTACAGTCTCTCGCGTCACACTATTCTCGTCACTCTCGTAAGTATTTGGTGGAGATAACTCATGGTTGACATTCAGTGTAGTATCGTTGGCAGAACCTTCATTTCGTTGAGCGAAGAGCAGCTTGTCCTTGAATATTGAACAAATAGCATGCATCTTGGGGATAGTGATGCCTCCACAAAAGTCAAGATGACAATGTTCGTCGCGGTTTTGCACATATGCCTCGATGGACTTAGTCAGCTCACGAATGTCTTCTTCTGACAACTCATTGCTGTACTCACCATCTTCGTCATTCTTACCACTTAGAAACGTCACCTCTTCTTTCAGCCTTCGAACTTCAGCCTTGAGTCGCTCGATCACAAGTTCAGGCTCAATCTCTTCGTTCACACTTGCCTTGTTCTTCACACACTTCACGCGTTGAGCAAAGTTGCAAGTGGAAATCGACTCATCGGTATGCTGAGACTCTGGAGAGATGGTGGCTATCATGATTGTCTTACAATTGCCGCCTAGACTATCACGTAAAACAGATGTCATCATAGAATTTCGATACGGAATGTGGACGTTCTTGCCCTTCTTTTCCTTCTCGTATAGTGCAACAATGACCATCTCAAGGAAGAACAAAGAAGAGTTGATGTACTTGGCCTCCTTCAAAATTTGACCTGCAGAATTCGTACGACTCACTCTCTCACTTCCAGCCAAGTCTACAATGTTCAACTTGCTCCTCGTTACCGTGTCACACCCCACCTGCCTCTTCTCAAGCATGATGGTGAATATACAATGACTACGGGTGGAGTTTTGATTCATTTCTGTAGCAGCAATAGCACGATTGGTATCTCCGACAAACAGCAGATCAAGCGCCTCCTCCTCACTGGATACCAAGTGCATCGAAAGCCCCTTGAAGTGAAATGCGCCGTACTCATCCTCTAGCATTGTTACCTTGGGGATTCGCCCATCTGCAGTAACATTATTACCATGATCTTTTACGAGCAAGTCAAATCCACTGGAATTGTATATTTCCAGATATGAAACGTAGCATGAATACCTACTTTGAATTGCATTGTTCATCGTTCGGAACAAGGTCGAGATGACTCTGGGAATAATTCCTCGATCCTCGTAGCGGGCTGGACCTCCAGTAATTGTAAATGTCTTGCCCGATCCTGTTTGTCCATACGCGAAAATCGTCGAGTTGTATCCATCAAGAACATTCTTCGTAACAGGAACGCCAACCGCCTGAAAGACATCCTTTTGACTCGCCCTTTCGTCGAGTACGCCGTTGAACTCATAGCCGTAGTGAGTCCTCGTATTGTTGACAGTCGATTGATCGACAGGAACTTTGAAGCGAATCTTGTTATCGTCAATTTCATCTCGCTCAAAGTAAGTAGATGGGTTCTTCGAAGGTCGAATGCGGAGGAATACATCGATAGCCGCGTCCGATGCTGCTTCCTGAACTGTTGTAGTAGTTGCCATGCTATCTCGTACGAATAGATTGGATCGAATGCTATGATATCGATATTTATTCTCTCTCCCTCTCTCTCACTTTCTCGGACTCATTTTAAAATCTTCAGAGTATGAGAGTAAGTTAAATAACTTCTTTAAAGATCTGTCGAAATCATATAAGACGCGAGTCTATCCTCGTAGGTCTGTTGTATTCTTAATTATCTGCATATTTGGTCTAGATAGACTTTCAGGACAAATTGCAGTCTTAGTTTATATGTCATTACACGAGTACGAGATGCGAAGAAGATCTCATTACTCATGACTTTTGCGTTCAAGGATCTACCTATGACCATTTGATACCTCCACTTCCACCCGACTCAGGTGCTAGCAACAGTACTGTTTCAACTGGTGGCAAAAGCAAAAAGGCATACGAACGATCTTCAAATGTACTACAGGCTGCCGCTAATGCTACAACTGCTTCAGGTGCCTTTAGAAACATGGTAGGAATCTCTTGCGTGACAGTAGTTACAATGGCCTCATTGCTTATTGGGCATCTACTTTCCTAAAAGAGCAATTGGGAGGAGAAGAGAGCCCCAGCGAAGCTCCTTTCCGACTTCAAAGAGACTTTCAATGCTAAACTTCCGATAACAAAGAGATTTAGAAACTAAAGAGACAAACCTTTAAACGTGGGAATACATACAATTAGCATCACTCTGTTAGCTCTCATCTCTCTCTTCTTTTCTCTCTTTATCGATAAAGGCGAAGGTGTCTGAGTCTGAGGACTCCCATTTTTCAAAAACCACAGAATAACCACGTAACAAAACTTGACACCGAAGGTGTCAACAATGAAATGAAAGAACAACACGGCTGTGGTAACGGCTAAGTAGCTTCCCAGAGGCAGAGTACCCACGTAGACATGTACGCACAAGTGACGTGATTGAATGCAAGTACGATAAATGAGGTCTTGCATCAACTCACCATTCACGTTTAGCAAAATTCTGATACCAGGAACTCTTTTGGGGCTGATAATCACATGAATGTTGGCTTATCCAAACCAATCAGAAAGTGGCTTCAAAAATTGCAACGGAAAAGCAACGGCAGAATCGCCATAAAATAATTGGTGTCAATAAAAGACAAAAACCGCTCATAAAATTCAAACTACTACAATGTTCAAACAAAAAGAGCAACTACTCCAGCACCATGCTCGGACTCTTCAGAGTCGAGCTACCGCTATGACGGCAATCTTCATGACCGTCTTCCTATTATGCATAGAGCACGTTCGAGCCTTTGCCAATCAATACCACATTTCAGCTCATGACACCATGGTTCTTGCATCAGCTGCGTCGAGTTTGACAAGGAAGTTGGGGTCAGCCTATCTTCCCAAGAATGTGTTTTCAAAGTCGCATCAGCAGCAAGGGAGCAATGATGGTGCCAAGAGCACCACGACACGGCTGAACGTTTGGTCGGTTCCTGCGATAAGTCTCAGCATGCCGGCGATGCCCACCGCTAAAGACATTCCCCTTCACGCACTGGGAAGTTGGTATAGCGAGGTGGACCCTACGACGAAGCCTCCTGTCTACGATGAGTAAGTGGTGCATATGTTATGTTGCAATGCATCGACATTTGAAACAGCTTTGTCACGATACGATGTCCTAACCATCAGTTTTCCCTCTTTTAACAGTGCCTACGATAACTCGTACTCATTCAGTTCACCAACTGACGATTGGCCAAGTGTGTCTTCCACTGAATCTACCTTAGACGCAGCATCCGCGGCAGCAGTGAAGTCGCACATGCGCAAGGGCCCTCTCCGTTCCATTAAAAGAGCCGCCGGCCGTTTCAAGGACATTCTTGTTCAGTGAGGTGGCATCTACCTTGGCTGCTAACCATGTACATATATAAAGCTACTCATCAGGTAGAGGGATTCCAGTCAACGTCACGCATCATAGAAAGACTGATTCCCTCTTATCTGTTCCAGTGCACATCACCTCCTGACATGATGTGTATCTCCACAATATAGAAGTCAGGGGTAAAGACCGGATTGGAAATGAAACCAATATGTAGACGATTTCATTTCACTGTCCGTTTGGAAGAAGCTCATCGCTTGTACATAATATCTTCCCGTCTTTTACCACACACACACCGCTATAGATACGAAAACCACGCCAAATCACTCGCTCCTGCTAAGCACACAAAACACACACACATCATGTGAACATATTATTGAAGTTCAGCATTTCATCATGCGCTACCGAAATGCTGATCTTATTGCTACAAACTCACAATATTATAGACTTTCTAAAATTATGACCACTAATAAATAGAACTTCCACTACAAAAATGAAAGAGTACTTGTATATAATTTTATTCTTTATATTCCTGCAAATGACACCCAAGCAACCCTTGACCAGCCCACGTCCTCGGTCTCAAATCAAACGTTTCCGTCCGAATCATTTCCGCCACACCTCCCAACATCTTGGTCGTTCTTCTCACAGCTACCGATATACTACATTCATTGGCAGCTGCCAATGATAATTCTGTCACGATAGCTCGTTTGATAGAGTCAAATACTCCATTGTGATTGTTGGATGTGACTGTTCCAAATCGGAGGAGTAGGTCGCCTTCTTGGATACCTGCCTCTTGTGAGGGTGAATTTGGGAATACTTGATCAATGATTGCAAATGGTGTTAATGCTATTGTTTGTTGCGTGGATGGTGTTGCTGATCCTTGTTCTTCTGTAGTTGTAGAAGAAGAAGGAGCTGGTCTCTGCTGAGTACTAAATCCATGCTGCTGCAGAGTAGCACTATCACTAACACTAGCACCACCATTCCCACCAGAGACGACAATACTCGCCAGCGCACCCTCAGTCGAATGACTCAAATCGTCAAATTTACGCACCTCCCCATTCTCGACACCGGCCACACTCCCATCCCAACTTTTCACCACCCATTTCTTTGTAATGGGATCAAATTTTGGTTTAGGTTTGGGTGCCCTACGTGCCATGATTTCTTCTGCCTCATTCATTTTATTGTTATTTACTGACATTGATTGTAGATTTGACGACACTTCACCACCACCATCAGAAGAAGCAGCAGCACTAGCCTCTCGTAACGCAGTCAACTCCAACAATCCCCGTTCAATCTTTCCATCCAAAACCTTCACATCCGTTTGTATTTCATGAAATCGTTTCCGTAATGTACGTGCACGATAAATATCAATATCCGATCGTGGATATCCCTCCGCGTCGACTAGTGGTGTGTCTATCCCCATGGGTGGTGCAGTCGTGTTGGTAGTGTTGTCATTGGTAATGGTGATGGGAGCGGTGAGTTCGGAAATGATGGCGTTTACTTCAATTTCAAGAGATTGTTTTTGATTGGAGAGAGAGAGAAGTTCATTTCGTTTGGTGGTTAGTAAATCTGATGTTGGCGTTGTTGTTGTTGCTGAGGCTGAGGCTGCTGCTGCTGCTGCTGGAGTCATGATGATGATGATGTTTGTTGCTATATATTAGAGTATAGGGTCCGATAATAGAAAGCCTTTCATCGAGATGGCATTGGCTCTCAATGAACAATACATAATGTTCGATGAGTTTCGATTTTTTTTCAGAGTTTTTGCTAACCCCCCGGGTGATTACCTTTGTCAGAGAGGATGAGAACAAAATAATATCCTTTGTCGATTGACAAATTTTAGTAATAATTATGAAGGGGTCATTGTCTTTTGTATGTATTAGTAGACCGGGATAATGTTTTTGGGGGTATTCATTGATGAAAGATCCGAATCTTCTCAACTTGAATTTTCTCGACAGTACACTGCAATAACGATAAGTTGCAATGAAGTGATGGACCAACAGTCATACAACACAGATCGAGATACGATGAATCACAATAGCAATAATATGCCCTCCTTCTTCTTGTCGACAACAAAGCGGTCGTTGTCTAGCCAAGTCTTGGCCGTACTAGCTGTAGTAGCTGTGGCTTTATCGACGTCCACAGTAGTAGATGCATTTCTTGCACCTCGAACGCATTCAATCTGCAGACACAAGCATCAAAACCAACCATCAATATCACGGTTACACTATACAAACACAACTGACAATGACCAACTGATAAATAATGGCATGGTAGTAACTGAAGAGCCTACAGAAGAATCCAGTACCAATAAAAAAGATTACACCAGCAGTAGATCCGCCAAACGATTGCTCAAGGCAAAACGATTATTAGAAATGGCACAAATATCTCCTTCGCAGCGGTTGGAAATTGAAGAGGCTCGTAAGGCTTCTTCGTCTGTGAACAATGTGATAGAAAATAACAACAACATAGTCGACACAGTCGTACCCATGGGATCCTACTCCATGCGTTTCGGCGGATACGGCACACTCGAAGAAGAATTGAAAGACATGTACAAAATGAGAATGGCAGATACATTTGATAGTGTGGATAATCTAGTCGATGAGAATAGTTTGTTGCCTGGTGGACGATGGGTGAGGAGTGGTGGGAGAGATAATCAGAGTGTGCAATCATCTACAAAATCATCAGCAACAGGATCATCACCATCATCTACAAAATCAGCAGCAACAACAAAAACAGAACTACCACCATCACTCAACGTAGCCGAACCACTCATCCCCTACGATCCAATCGCCGCTGAAAAAATACTTTTCCGTCAACCTACCAAATGGCTTGTACGCAACATCCAAATCGCCCTCCCATTCGGCACATGGGTCTCGGGAGTACTCATCGACACACTCCTTGGCAAATCGAAACAAAATCGTCGCAATCGTGCCAAACAACTCAATGGGATCATTGCCGATTTAGGTCCAGCAATTATCAAGGCGGGACAGGCATTGGCATCACGACCGGATTTGTTACCCTCCGAGTATTTAGATGAGTTGCAACAATTGCAAGATAATGTTCCCACGTTTAGTAATGAGGTGGCATTCCGGATTGTGGAGGAGGAATTGAATCAAAATTTTGAGGAGGTGTTTGAATTGGTGGAGAAGGAGCCTATTGCTGCAGCTTCCATTGGTCAAGTGTACAAGGCTCGATTGTTGAAGAATGGACAATTGGTAGCATTGAAGATACAACGTCCCAACACAGAAGAGGTAGTTGCATTAGATTTATATGTGCTGCGATGGTGGGGAGGAGTCTACAATAAAATCTTTGAGTTGCTTGGACGGAACATTAATTTACAAAGTGTCATGGATGATTTTGGTAACCTCCTCTACGCAGAGATTGATTACATTGCCGAAGCTGCCAATGCTCGTCGATTTTCCGAATTGTACGCTCAAGATGTGGCAATTGCCGATGTATTCGTTCCCAAGGTTTATTCGGAACTTACAAGTCGGAAGGTGTTGACGATGGAGTGGGTGGATGGGTTTCGACTTACGGATAGTGCTAGTTTGGAAGAGAATAATTTGGATCGGAAGAAGCTTGTGGATACGCTTGTGCAGTGTTCGTTGAGGCAGATTATGGAAAATGGTTTCTTTCATGCTGGTAAGTGACTTCTGTGTACGCACATGTTTGCGGATTAAATTCTTCTACACCAGAATACTAACTCTTTCTCGTATGTAATTTTGTTTCCACGCAGATCCACATGCTGGAAGTAAGTGCATACATAATCATTGAGTCGTTCGCCTACTTTCCCCGCTGTCTTGAATTGGATACCTCACACCTTTTTGCTCTCTTCTACACTTTGAATTTGCTTACACAGATCTTCTTGCCACAAGGGATGGAAGACTATGTTACCTCGACTTTGGAATGATGTCCTATGCAGCAGCCAAACAACGCAATGGGTTCCTTTTGGCAGTTGTTCACATTGTTAACAGAGATTGGTCGGCGTTGGTCAAAGTATATCAAAACTTGGGATTCATTCCGGAAGGTACCGATGTACAACCTATTGAGAATGCCTTGGAAGATGCCTTGCCTGATGTGCTCAACTCGGACATAAGCGAGTTGAACTTCAAAAATGTGGTCGGCAAGTTGGGGGATATCATGTATACGTATCCATTTTCGCTGCCTCCTTTCTATATTAGTATTATAAGATGTTTGGGTGTCTTGGAGGGGTTGGCTATACAGGTCGATCCAAAATCAAGAATCATTTCGAAAGCATACCCCTACGTTGCCAATCGTGTACTAACGGATGACTCGCAGCAAGAATTGAGGGAAGCCTTACGCCGTCTTATATTCACATCAGATGGAAGTATTCGATGGTCGAGGTTAGAGTCTCTGCTCGATGAAGCGAAGGATTCGAGTGGTTTTGATGTGGTTCCAGTGCTTGACAGACTAATTGACTATGCCATTTCGAGTGAGGGAGAAGAACTCTTGAATGAAATTTCAGACCAAATTGTGAAGGAAGCAGATAGCTTGGGTCGAGACACTTTGATCTATTTTACACAGGCCGCTGGAGCTCTGTCAATCCGTGACGAAAAATCTGCAGCCAAGGCAATGCAATCTCTTGCGCATGCATTGCAGAATAACAAAGATGAGACCAATCAAAAAGACGACGGCGCTGAGAAGGAGTCCAAGATGCCAACTCCCATTGTCTCGTTTCTAGACAGTTTACGTGAAGATCTAGCTGAGACTCTTCCTGAACCTACAGCCTCGATGAAAAGAACAATGAAGCTAGGTCTCCTGTTAGGTACACGCGGAGCTTCTTCTTTGGCAACAACTACATCGAAGGGCAACGCTGTATCTGCAACAGCGAGCACAATAAGCAAGTTTACACCTCTGGTTCGAAAGTTATCTCAAGAGCCTCGTGTAAGGCAAAAAGCCGGTGAAATAGTTGCCAGGCTGTCGGAAAGAATGGTATCCCGAGGGCTGAGAGCTGCATTCTCGTTGCCCCCTCCTGAGTTTGAGACAGCAGTGGTGGCAAATGGCAATAAGAAATGATCTGTACAGAAATAGTAGTGTTTAATATATGTTGTTCCTAAAATACCCTCCAATTTCAACTTCTTTTGGTCATAGCAATATAGACCAATAATATGTGTTTCTATTTCCGCCCCTTTATTTCATCAATGGCTATCTTCAATCGTTCTCTGAACTACAAGCATAACACCCAAAGCTAGCGTACTGGTCACACCCGTAGTCACCAAGTCTGTGTCTTCATATGCCTCCAGCAGTAACTCCATAAAGGCCACCCACATCATTGCCCCTCCCGCAAAGCCCAAACCAACAGGCAGGATCGGTAAAAAGGAATGAACAAACATAAACGCTGGTACCGCCATTAAGGGCTGTGGAAGTGAAGTCACTACACACCAAATTGCTGCAGTTGCCTTGGAAACTTTCCTCGGAAGCAATACAATCGCCACAGCCAAACCCTCGGGAATATTGTGTACCGCCAAACTTGCCGAAATAAACACGCCCAATTCATTCCCATGCTCGCCTCCGAAGCTAACCCCAATACCAACTCCCTCACTGAATGAATGAAGTGTCATGACAAACACAATCAAGAGAATTTTTCTTGTATCCGCCCCACTTAACGAACCAACTTTAACATCTTCATGTGAATCCAAGAAACTCTTTGTACCAAGAATAAATAACAACCCCATCGCACAACCAATTGCAGTTCTCACAACTGGAGACAACGAACTATCATCATTATCATCATGGAACGTGCAACCTTCCACAAACAATGAGTACGACGCAGCACACATCATCCCAGCCGCAATTGCATTGGAAACACCGACCCAATACTCTTTCATTTCACGAACGAAACATAATGGTAACACACCAAAGCCAGTAGAGATGGCGGAGATCCAACCGTAGTAGAAGACAGTGTGAATTGTTGGGTCCAGTCCTTTATTTCCGAGCGTGTTTCCGGGGTATGTCGCGTAGGTGATGATGGCTAAGAGAATAATGATTCCGTACGATATCATTTGTGACAGTTGAGATTCCCCTTGTTCATTTCCCTTTGTTTTAGAGTCCCCATTCGTTGCTTCTTTAAGTAGATGAGCAGGACAGCCGCGGTGATCATGGTGGGCATGATCATGCTGCTTCTGAGAAGAGGGCGTGGTGCCTTTCTTTGGTGTCTTTGAGGTGGCAACTTGCACATTCAGATCATATTCATCTGCATTTATGTTTGCCTCCTCAGCAGCTTGTCGTTGACGTCTTGTTACGACCATGATTCTTTTGGTAAATTAATTTGAAGAAGGGCGAAATTAGAATGACCCTCACTTTCTCCTCTACACAGGAGCTATAAGTCGGACTTCCAAAGTTTAACAGAAGAACCGTATTAGAATGTAACCACCGTATCCCCAAACTCGAGCCGGATCTATTCTTTTTCACGTTATTGCACCCGATTACTCAGATAAGTATGTTGTAGTGCCAAGCGTCACAACTACGTGCGTCGATGAAACGATATGCCTGCAGCGATCGCTCGAGAATCGCTGTGGGGATGGACAGACCAAAAAGTTCCTCTCTTGTGACAAAAAAAGGAAATCTGTATCGTATCCTCATACAGGGCACGAGAATGATCTACCACAGTTTAGAGAGCAATGATCAATATGGTTAATGGTTACCAAAGGAGACGTACTTATATGACTCTGGATGTTAAGTCTATAGCTAAAGAGTGATCAATTAGATCGCAAATAAGTGGCAAGCTCATCTGCCTTTGTAACAGCACAGCACCCCATTCACGGTATTTCTCTTCCGCTTGACAGAAGTACTGCAATGACTTGTACTTTCTGCCTGTATCAAGATAGAAATGCCCAGCCAGTTCATTTGCCAGCGCCTCCTCATTCACAAACTTGTGCTTCTTTGAACTTAATATGGCAT
>JALLBH010000331.1:0-54728 GCA_036940005.1 Skeletonema menzelii | reverse complement strand
AGGGGGGAAGACGACATAAAAGGGGGCTAGGTGCCCCCAATCCATAATCCTCCAGGCTCTCATAAGTATCACTTGGCACCTGCACCTACTTATTGCCTACCGAAGTATGTCTGACAGCTGCCGCCTCCATCCTGCCTGCTCATTACAATAAATAGCACGAGTGCCAGCGAGGCTTGCATTAAATATCCAAGTGGTACTTGTCCACCGCACCATCGACAATTTATTGCATATTACCTCTACCTACGGAAGCAAAAATCTCTTTCTTGGCATAACCCAAAATCTTATTCCTATTCCCGCAGGTGGACTCAAACGAAGTGATACATAATATCGGGAAGTAGTCGTTGAGGGCACCCATATCCGTTCCTTTAGCTTCACCCATCATACCCATCATGATGCTTCGAGCATCTTTCCTCCACCAAGAAAGCATCGACATTGACGATAACAGCAATCATTCCGCATCATCGGATGAAGTTGCCGCCGATGCGAATGTCTCCCTCAGGCAATCCAGGTTCGTATCCACATCAACACGGTCTGTTTCAACTCGCATGCAAACAAGCACCCCCAGCGAACTCGCCGCTGAGGTTGCTCTTGGCGTCAAAGAAAACTTCCGTCAAATGCTCCCAGAAAATCTTCTTAAGGAGTACAATTCTAGAGATTGCATCGCCCGTTTCAAGACGGATGAGATTATGATTGGGCCGAAACTGGGATCTGGAGAATTTTCACATGTCTTTGAAATCAGAAGTTTCGAGAAAGATGAAGCAATTGAACCAGATTTAGACGAAGATCAACGTGAAACGAGGGACTATATGAAGAAGCGGGAGAAATATCGTGATACGAGGAAGGCTTGTTATGCAGTCAAACATCTTCAGCCAGATCTTCTCACGAGATATGAAAAGGGGCAGTATGCGCAAGCAGCGAGTGATCTAGCAATGGAGGCAGAATTTTTGTCATCCTTGCAGCATCCAAATATCATCAAACTTCGTGGGATATCATTTGATGGGCCGGAGGGATTTCAGAAAGGTCCCAAGGGTTTTTTCTTGATCATTGATCGTCTTAATGATACACTTGATCATAGGCTGAGAAAGTGGGAGAGAGCAAGGAAAGGAATTCTTTCAAGAAACATAAAGTCGAAAGATCTTGATGGAGACAACCGTATTACAGAGGAGCAGTGGGATGTATGCCTTCGTATTGCTGCTGCACTCGACTATTTGCACGAGAAAAACATTATATTTAGGGATCTGAAGCCAGAGAATGTCGGATTCGATGTGCGTGGAGACTTAAAGTTGTTTGATTTTGGGCTCGCGACAATCATATCACCACAGGGCGACCCATATGAAGACACTTATGAAATGTCAGGAGCGGGATCTCCACGGTATATGTCACCAGAGCTTCTCAAAGAGGAACCGGACCATTACAATTTGAAGGCAGATGTTTACACCTTCAGCCTTGTCGTATGGCAAATTTTGAGCTTGAAGAAACCCTTTTCTTTTGTTCGAAGCAGAGCTCAGCTTATCGACTACGTGGTGAACCAGGGTGGGCGCCCCGAAATACCAGCGAGCTGGCCAGAAGCAATAAAGGAGAATATGCGTGCAGCTTTCGATGTTGAAATGGCGAACCGACCCACCATGTCGTCATTCTATGAAACTCTACGCTTCCAGTTGCTTCAAGGAGCGGACACGGGGCAGTCAAACAAATTTGCCCATAAAGCCATTCAGCGTAGGCGATCCGTTTTTAGCATGAAAAAGCTTCTGAATGATGAGGAAGTTAAGTCTACCAATGGTCTCAAAGCCAAGTTTAAGAAACGTTTGGATAGCGCTCGAGACACATTCCGTGGCGGTGGGAGGCGTCTTAGTGCTGCTTAGGGATTTCGGTGAAGACTGAGTCAGACCGTTTACACGCAAATGTTTTGTACTGCATAAATTTAATTGTTAAGTAAATATGCTTGAAGCAATGGCATCACGGTACCATGAGTAGATACTTTTATGAGAAGATGAAGAAGAAGTTCATCTTTTGAGCCCCCAAATCGAAGTATTTCGTCCGTCCCCTGCGTGCGCTGGCCACACTGTGGACTCCTGCTCTCAACTTGGCCCCACTCCGCAACGCCTCCGACCTACCTACAGCCGACTCCAACGACCAAACAGCATTTAACATGGCAGAAGATCAGCACTATCTTGATGCCTATCTAGCTGATATTCTGCCGAAGATGGGCCTCGACTTTGATACATATGGACCATATGTTACTGGCGCTGACGAGGAGGAGGATTTAGATGATATCATTGATTTGCTTCGTGCATCATCCGAAAGCCATTCTGACGACGAAAAATCATGGGCCGATTTCAAGCAAAAAATAGAGAAAATACGGAAAGAATACATCGCTGAAGAGGAGGAACGAAAGAATTTGGCAGCTCTCGAGACCGAACGTTTGAAGAAAGAGAGTCTCCAAAGAGAGATTGAAATTGCTAAAACAAATGCACTAGAAGTTGAGCAGCGGTTGGAAGCAAAAAAGCTAGAGACAATGAGTGCAGATAAATTAGCACTGCTTGATAAATTTGGATATGAAGTCGACGATGAAGAAAATGAAGATGAAGAGGCTGGAGTGGCTACTAACCGTGACCATGCTGCAAAGCAGAGTGCGGAACACTCTCAGAAGCTCCGATCAAATAATAATCAACCATCAAAAGCCCAATTAAGGGCAGAAACAATGAAGGCCAAAGCTGACAAAAATGCAAAAAAAGAAGAAAGACGAAAACGTGCTGTGAAGGGGGAAAGGAAGCGTTGATGATAATGCTTCATCATAGTTTACATAAGAAAACAAATGCGACTGACTTCAAACAAACTTCATGTCTGCTTCTCTATTCCTCGACCTAACGACATCATTCATCGACGTATAAGCATCAAATACAGTGCCAATCTCGTCTTCAAAGTCAAGAATTTCAGCTCCTATCCCCTCTTCATATCGGTAAGCTTCAGCCTTTTTATTGTGGAATACATCGAATGTCTGCGGCGCTTCAGTCTTTTGAGAGAGGGGAAACAAAAAAGAGCCATCGTCGTCAACAATGCCCAGCAAATCTTCATCTGCATTTCTTCCACCGATTTCGTCAGCTTCATCACGAGAATCAATAGAAGGCAATATTAATGTCTTTTTTCGATTCTTCTTGGGTGATAAATAATCGAGAGCTGAACTCGTAAGATTGACACGCTGGCGAAAACCGTGTTTGATTTCCTTCTCCATCATGCTTTCATTCAAATCTATTGTGCTGCTCAGATCAAGATCGTTGTTGTGCTTCTTTTCTTCAACGACTACATAAATCTCAATGATGCTGACCATTAGTGTGCCACAAAACACCAGCAAAAGAGCGACAGCTGCCCAGCCGTATGCCCAACCACCTCCTTGAGGGTTACCTTCCTCAACAGCGCCACCTACAGTACGCCAAACAAAACTGCTTACTAAAGCTGCAATTGCATCGGTATATGCAGCGTATAATCCTCTATTCTTTCCAAACTCACGACTGCCAACAATTGCAGGAATGTGGTAAAACTGAACTGCAACTCCTGCACCAAGACCTAGCGATGCAATTATTTGAAGAATGAAGACAAGTATGGGCAAATGTAGCAAACGCCGGACGAAAGGCATCGCAAGGAATGCTAAGCAGTAGCTCATGCAGATGGAAAGGCAATACAGGAAGGCAATTGTGTTCTTGGGTCGGAGTTGAGACGACATTTCACGTCTGGGATACTCTCGATGATCCTCTTTGTCATTGTCCGACTTTGTAGCGAATACTTTCCCTCCTACGAACAAACCTACGAGCATCCCCACAGACAAGAAGACAGACATAGCACTTGCTTTACTTTCTGTCACCACACCATATGATGTGTCTCGATAGTATGTAGAGAGGATTCTGTCCGACCCCTTTACAAGCGATGCGCCACTGTGGGCAGTCGCCACAGCCCAAAACACTCTCGATGACATTATTCTCCTAATAGATGGCTTGACCGTGTAGAATAAAGAAGCTGAAAAATTTATTGCTCTTTGATGTAATGTTGTCGTTTGTTGGTAATGTCGAACAGTCTCCATGTTTGATTGTGGGAAAGTTTTGATTGGGTTTTGAGGATCATGTAGTTTCCCAGGCGAGTCAGCGAGGAATAAATAAACAATGATAACGCCAAAGAGCGACGTCATCGATGCAATTCCAGCAACACCTCTCCAAGTTATGTTTGTCCATTTGATCAATAAGGGTGGGATGGGCACAGCGAGAAGGGAGCCACACCGAGACGCAATTGACGTGACATAGACCCCCCTTTCAAATCTTCCATCGGTTTCATTTCCATAATGAGAGCCGAGAATTACAACGGCAGCGGGCCATAAAATGGATGCGCAGAACTCTATAGCTGCGCAACAAATCATAGCTCCATTCGAAGTTGTAACGTGTCTCAGTACGAAGAGAGTACAACATATACATAATCCATATAAGAGTAGCAGCCTTCTCGCACCTACAACATCGACTAACGTGCCATTAATAAATTTCCCTAATGCAGTGGAAAAAGTAGCAATGATTGCTAACCGAGATGCAAACGCCGATGATTCAGAAATGCTACTTGATTTTGTGCGTATATGGAAAGGAATCCAAAATTTCGTTTGTCCTCTGTTGTCATAGACCTCTAGCAATGTTGCATTAGATGTGCCCGAGCTGAAGGAGTTGTCACTACCGTAATATGGCGAATCATTCCACTCCGAACCTACAAGTGAAAGGGCCATTGTTGGCACCAAAGTGACTGGAACTGTTGTGGCTGCACTGAGGAGAGCAAATCCAGCAAACAGTGCAATATTCAGTTTGCTCCATGTCATTTCACTATTTCTGTTGGGCTTACTGTATGACGGCGAATAAGAACCCATGTTCGGCGTCAACAAAGGTCGACTCTCTACTACTTCATCTCTGCCTGAGGCAGAAGTGATGAAGTTGTCTCCAAATTGAATTTGTTCCGACGAAGCCTTACTGTCAGTGTATGGCCGACGGATGATCGATGACGGGAAATATTTCGCACCGACCATGAAGAGTGTAAATAATAATAGATAATAATCGAGTCGCCAACAATGAAATAACCTCTCTGCTACAATTATTGTTGTCACTTAGGAGTAATCGTTGCAATCATGAGTTTTATGGTCAAAATGCTGAAGGCGTAAACACGAAACGGTCGTGGCTGGTCGTGGGTCGTGGGACGGAATGGCAAGTAGTAGATAAGTCGTACCATGGAGAAATAAAGAAGTTGTTCAAGACAAATGGAAATCGTAGACTCTGTCAATGGGTTGTTAGTTGTTACATTCCTCCCATTCCAAAGCCACCAAATCTCTTCACTAGCTCTTCCGTCTTCTCTTGATACTCCTTTGCTTTAGCGTCATCCTTTTCCACCCCTTCGTCTCCTTGTGTATACATGACTGCAAGGTTGTAACAACTGGGAGCATGACCACGCTGGCAACCACGTTGCAATAGCTGCTCTGCAAACTTTGGGTCCCTTTTCAAAGAAGTTCTTTCATCGATAGATTTCTTCTCTCTGCTAGGTTCATTAACTCGTTTTTGTAATGCTTTTACTCCCCTTGCCTCATCTGGCGAGACGTTGTCTGCTTCTGAACTCACTTTGTCACCTCTCAGTAACATAGTAGCAAGTGTGAAGCAACTTACTGAGTCATCTTTCTCTTCACACACATACTTTAATAACTCAGCTGCTTTAGGAACATCATATGGCACGCCTTCTCCCAGGCTACCAGGATAACTCATGAGCATTTTTGCTTGCATGTAACAAGCTCCTCCATGTCCCGCACGACAAGCGCGATCAAATAAATGATATCCCTCACTCCTAGAGAATGTAGTTCGGCCTTTACCTGTCATTCTCATTTGAGCTAAGTTAAAACAACTTGGAGCATACGCTTTGGTACCATCTACCTCCACTCCATTAGGAGAGTTATCTTTCATCGGTCGAAAACAGGTGTTGTGATATAGCTCTGCAGCATCTTTATGTTTTCGAAGGAACAGAGAGAGATATTCCGCAGTAGAGAAGCAAGCTACCATAGGACCTGTTCCGTTATTACAAGATCGAATGTAGTCTTCTACTTGCTGCTTAGATTCGTCGTCGATTACGGACGGTAGATCTGAAGCTAATTGATCCATTAGATCGTACTCGTCTCCAGTGGGGATTGGAGCTTGACCAATCGTTTCACTAGAAGAAGAACCATCGTCTCCTTTGTCGTCTGACACACCGAATATGGGAGTGTTGATTACTTTGCTGTTCAACAGATGCTTTGAATCATTCGACGATGATTTACTTCCACTTCCATCGTTGGAAACAGTGGCTGCTGGCGTTGACGTAGAATGAAATGAGGTAGACTGAGAAGAGCCCATGATGATAGATTAGCAATACTACGTGGCAGACGACAATGTATCACCTAACAACACAAACAGACTTAGCAATCGATGCTGTAGTTATTGGATGATCAATGCTCTGCTATCATATTATGATGTGCATCGTATCGCGTATCGCGTATGATCGAGCATTATCAATTGCGGCGTGGGGGAAATGAGAGATGAGAGACGATGAGGTGGCCTGACCGAACGAATGAACGAATGCAATACATAAGTAGATACAATAGCATTTTCTTTTCTATCCCTCCGTGAAAAAGTTAGTCGGTGAAGACTGCAAAACAAATTAAGAAGGTTTTCATTTTATTTGCTTCTGCTCGTTGCCAATTGTCCACAAGCCGCATTCTCTTCATCGCCCCTGGTAGTTCTGACATAACACAAAACATCTCCATCGGTGATTATTTTCTGAAAGCCCAAAACATTTTCCTCAGACGGTGTTCTATATTTTGGGTGGCCAATATCATTGAATGGAATCAAGTTTACAACCACTTTTGAGCCTTCAACATCAGCCATTATTGATCGAGCCAAGCTTACTAGCAACTTAGCATCCTTTTCAGAGTCATTCACTCCATCAATAAGTGCAACTTCCAACATCGTCCTACGCAGTTTCTTTGAGCGAGATTTTAATGCCTTAACAAGACCTTCTTTCAATTCCTCGATCGAGAACTTTGTTGTAGGAACTAATTCCTTTCTCAGAGAGTCATCCACAGCGTGAACGCTCCAAGCCAAAGCAGCTGGAGATGAACCAAGAGTGGTGAACGCGGAAGGGTTCGGTGCGACTGTCGAGACGGTAATTTTGGACTGTGCCAAGCTAAACATGCGCCTATCCGCCATCGTTGAAACTGCCCTCACAACATTCATAGCATTATCGGCTGGCTCTCCCATTCCCATTAAAACTACATTGTCGCATGGTGGAAGCGATGTAGCGCTGTCACCTGCTTCTGCTATACTACTGACAATCCGACATACCTTGTTTGCATAGTAGATTTGGCACAATATCTCATCTGCGGTCAAATCACTCATCTTACCCATCTTTCCCGTTGCACAAAATCTACACGCCTGAGCGCAACCAACTTGAGATGATACACACACTGTGCTGAATCCTTTGTCTAACCATGGTATAATGACACTCTCCACCTCGTATCCTCGACCTAAACGAACCAACAGCTTCGTGGTGCCGTCAGCGCTTACTTTTATGTGTGATATGGAACCGATTGAGTTTTCAATTGTGTAGATAGATTCTGCATCACTGTCGTCCGACCGACACTGTTTCATTAACTCTTGCAGCCTCGAGAGAGCGCCTGCACCTAATCCTTGATCTTTTCGTTTCCCAAGCAGATCATTTTTGGATAGAGATATATCGTTTGCACCGAAATCCGCTGACATCGCTTCAAGCCAGCATTCAATGATTGCTTTGTCAGAACTATCAATCCCGCTGTCGTTTCTGTAATACAAATTAGGATCGATGCCGGCCCTTAAACAATCCCAAATCACGGCTGCACGTCCAGATCCACCCATGTGATCGGATAATTCGTTGAACGTCGAGCTTAGTGGTCCATAGCAGTGCTCATCATCTTCTGAAGTCGAAGAAAACAGTTTCAGAGCTCGGTTTTGATGTGGCTGGTATGACGGAATGAGGCACACCACTAATAGAGACGACAAGCACTGCAACAACAGCACCAGCAGCAACAGGCGGCTACAGGCAGCTACGTTGACAAACATGATGTAAGTATTGTTTGATGGCTGTGCTGGATTTGCTTGTGATCAATTTGAGATTTTGATGGGCGGGGATGGCGCGGAAGAGGTCGGCCGGGTGGTTCTGTCCCTCTTATTTCCGCCCGCCCAGCTATGACTGGACAAAAGCTGGCACAGCTCGCTTGACGTAGCCAGGCACACTCATTCATGGACAGGTATTTATGGTGCAATAAATCTTATAAGCCATAAACTAATTACCCTTTTCAAACTGAACGGGAGCATTCCTCGATGCACCGCCAGCTACAGCCCCTCCACCATCTGCTCCCCCAAAACCCTTATCAGGTGCAAACTTACTCGTGGCACCTCTTTTCAATTTGTCGTATTGTGCATCGGCATCTTCCATATTGGCATCCCTGGTTGGTCGATAAATGCTAGAGCTTGTCACACCCTCACGATCAAACATGGGCCGTGAGTACGTGTTGTATTCATCTGCTGCACCAAATCCACTATCTAATCCTGCATTTTGAGAATACAACCGAGAATCGACCCCTCCAGCGCCCCCGCTTCCAGTATGTGTTCCCAATGCAACCTTTTCTGAAACATCGCGGTCATTCTCGAGACGACGCTTCTTCTTCAGTTCTTCTTCTGTATTGTCATCCTCGGCAGATTTTCCAGCACGTTCTAGACGATATTCCTTCTCTCGCTCTCGTCGTCTCTCAGCTCTTAGGCGATCCCTTTGTATACGCGCTTGCTCATCTTCTACATTGCTTACGTTTGATGCAGGAGCAGACAATGATTCATTGCGTTGTGTCATACTTTCAACAGAGTCGTCATCATTTTCATCTGCGATATGGTACGATCCACCTTGCCCAGAAGTAGCGCCACTCCCAGTTCCAGTTCCAACTGCCGCAGCTGCACTCCCCCCAACATAAGATCGCTCCATTCTTGCCTTATTTGCCAACTCTCTCAATTCATCTTCTCTCCTCTGCCTTTGATCTAGCACTAATCTCTTTTGAACTGCAGCTCGTGTTCGAACCTCTTCCCGTGCTTGTCGTTCCGCGACGTACAATGATTCGCTCAGAACTGCAAAATTAGGATTTATTGTTGCGTCATCGCGCAATCCTCGTCCATCAGCAGCCAATCGTTTATCTAGAGGGATTGTATAACCACGCGTGTTCTTCCAATTGGAGATGCACGCAGGAACATTCCACGCCTCCCGTTCTTCTTTGGATAACTTCTCAGGTGGAGCATGTAAGACTGGCACAGGATCCTCAGCTGGGCCTCTAGGTGCCTTTCTGTGCATGTGTTTGGGAGGTTGCATAGGATCAATTTGTTTTGGGACCATGCGAATAATACGCTGGGATGCTTGGGGGTTGTACCCAGGAGCATTTTCATTGGGAGTGTACCGAATAAATTGGGTCCGTTCATGTGCAGTAGCCGAATCTGTGGCAGCTGTGATTGCAGACCCCGTGGGTTTGTCCATGGCCACCTTTGTGGAAATTAAAGCAGCAAGTGCACGTTGCGTTCGTTCTGCAGTGGATGCCTCTTCTTCTTGGGAGGGGAGAGCAATCTCCTCTCCTGATGGTTTACATCCCCTCAAATCAGAATGTTTGCTGTAAACTTTTTTGTCTGCATTCGTCCCCCCCGTAACGATTGCATCATACGACACTTTCCCCGTCGAATCTACTTGAGCAGATAGAACATCCCGTGTAATAATGGCTCGGCCGCCAGGAGCGCTGGAATTGTTGTTGCTTGCTTGGCCACCGCCTCCCACTGAAGAAGACGTATTATTCCGTTTTGCCAAGTGTGGGTTGCCCATATGCCGCGGATACTGAGCAACTTGAATTTCAGGAAAGCTCCCCCCATCATCAAAGTCAGCAGCTGAGCGAGGTACGAAGAGAAGTTGTTTATTTTGTGGCTGTTTGCGCTCTTCGGGTGTTAGCTTTGAGAAGCGGATGGCGGCATTAACTCGATCATCATAAGAAGGCACTCGCCTCTTTTGACTTCCTTTACCATTATCACTTTTTTGAGTTATCGCCTCTCTAGAAACGATTGCACTGCTGCTGCTACTGCCACTTGGAGCGGGGCCAACTTTGTTGCCCGGTCGGGTCGGTGCTGGGAGATAAAGGGACGCCATTGTCTTTATGGGCGAAAGCAAGGGAGGGTCAAAAGCGAATCATAGCGAGCGTACATACATCATACCTAGATAAGTACGATATACCAGTGGGCGGGGTTCTCGGAGAAGAAAGGCAACTAGAGAGAGGTTAGATCAGCTCACTGCAACGTCGCATTGTACCATACTCGTCATTGCTTCCTTACGGCTCACGGTTGGTTGATAATAATAGAAGGGTTGATGTCTACATGACTATTTAATATTCTGACCATGATGTTATAATGATTTGTTTGTTACTTGGCTGAACTCGTAGTCGTAATTCTTGACCATCTCATCTAACTCCTCCCAACTCTCTTCGAATAAATCACCGCTGATGATCCTCTTAGCCATGCTTATTTTGGCCTCTTTGTGCTCTGGGTTGTTGCATAAATCAATAGTCATAGCCTCCGCTTTGGTTTCATCAGAGCACCAACTCTCACACCACAGCCACTTCTGAGGCAAGGAGAAAATCCGAACATCATGCTGAGCGTAATTGGGCAAGTCTTGATCAAGGTTCGCGAGACTGTTCGGATCCGCAGATAATTGTTGGTATATTGACCGAAGCTTGTCACCTACAAGTTCACGACGGAAGCGCTCCAAGTCAACGATGTAAAGCGCTGAAATATGGTACGGTTTCCCTCTGAGATGTGATTGCCAAAAGCCAGTTCTCCAAAATTGGTAGCCCAAAGTTTCTTCTCTAGAATCGCAGAAAGGTGTGTAGCCATATGGGGCACCATCCAAATCAAGATTCCATAGCTCAGTCAAGTCACCCCTCACCACTTGATCGGCATCAACGTAAATTATTTTCTTCACATCGAGAGGAAACAAAACGTCCAGAAAGAGAATTTTGTACCCCCAAATGATTCGTTGCTTTTCACTTTGACCACGTAGCCACTCAGGCCATTTGTACGTGACAAATTCAACCTCGCATCCAATTTGCTCGGCCATGAATGTAGATGTCGACTTGAATGAAGGAGAAAGGAACTGCAAGATTTGTTTGTGAGAAGTCAACCTTTACAATAATGATTCAAAGGAAGAAAGAGCTCAACTCACATTTGAAAATAACCAGAACTTCACTGGTGCACTCGTCCTCTTCGTTACAGATAACATCATGATTTTGAGGAGGCGTTCGTATGCGTGACCAGTTGCAAGCGAAAATACGTGAACAGTCTCGTTACTGCTTTTGTCGCCAATGTTAGAATCGACTTCATCAAAATAAAGCTCCGCCTTTTCAAACCCTTTCTTGCGCTTTACTAAGAGCACATTGAAAGGGCTAGTAAAATCTTTCGCCACAAGAGTCTTTGATCTTCTTTCAACGGATGTCTTCGCTTGTGATACTTGGCCTGATGCTGAAAGCTTTCCGTCAACTAGGTGAAAGATTTCCGATCCTCTAGAATTTTCTTCAATTCGAAGACTCCAAACTCCTGGGTTGGATCGCAATTGAAAGTAACCCGCCGTCTTCATTACGAGAGTGTCAGCATGATCCATTGATGCCCTAATATTGTCTTGAGATCCAATTGATCCATCAGGCTGAACTAAAATTTCGCCCACTTCAGTCGCCGCTGCTGCCGCCAAAGACATTCGATCCAAGGTTAGCTGTAAGCCATTAGGAGGAGTACTCTTAGACACATCATAGCACTGCCCAAAAAGTAAAAGACTCTTGAGAGTATAATCTATTTGTGTCAATTCGACCAGGCCTTTTATTGGCTTATCATTGACCAAGTCTTCCCCTGTATTGTCACGAGAAAGGATGTAACCTTCGTCTCCGCAGCCAAACCGCGTGTCGCATCTAAGATTATCAGAGTCTTGGACACCGTGTGCCTGCTGTACATCCCAAAGCTCTGGCACATCCATTCTAAGGGTAAGAAGATGGTTAGTTGGCAAGTTCTCAAATCTCGCTTTAGGCGGATTAGATGCAGAAGAAAGAGGATCAACAACAAACCGATAGTAGCTGCTCAAAGGCACATCATTGTCAACAACATCTCTGGGCGCAATGATGAGCTTTAATGGAAGCTTTAACACATCGCGAATGGCGATGAGAAGTGGGGCCACTCTCTGCGTAGGTTCAGTCAATGGATCTAAGATAACTGAGACTTCGACCTTACATAGGAACATGAGTGATAAGTGATAGATGACAAACTATTTAGCTTCGATGACAAAAAAGAATTGCAACTCAGAAAAGTTTCACACACTTACTTGGAAATTCTCAGATGCAGCATCCCTGTTCCAAGAAAAGAACATAGCATTTTTCTCTGATGAGAAGTGGTCTAGATCCGCTGTCAACGCAGATGAAACACCCTTTGATTTAGTAGATGAGGAGAAATACTGATTCAGAGCAGTTGTCGTTCTACCAATTGCGTGGTGAAGTACGCGCCCTCCAAGACTAGCATCACTACTTTCTGAAACCGAAGGTAGGTTCTTGAGTATGAATTTTGTGATTGCTGTACTTCGGTCGAGTTCTAAATTGACAAGCATCTTCATGTCATCGAGAGTGATCAAAGGACTTCCACTGGGAATATAAACACGACCATTCGCGGTATAGAGGTACTTGTTGTCATGCTTTGCACCATGGCATTGCTTTCTTTCATTCACCGCCTCTACCATTTTTCTGCGGACAGATGCACTTAAACCTTCAATTTTGTCAAAGAAGTTGAAATCCACCTCACCCTCCAGCTTCACCTGTTGGATGTGGTCAACCACTGCTTTGAGATCAATTGCGTCAAAAATTGAAGCAGCACAAAACAGACTTCCCAATACCTGTGATGCAGAAGAAGTGGATTCTCCGGAAGGCAAGATACGAGCAGCTAACGACACAATTTTTGAATCATGCCATATATGATCTGGAGCCGAAATGATTACTTCGAGGAATGAAGACACTGCCTCAATGCCTGCTGAGTCATCCACATCAATCATCGCTTCAACTACGAAGAGCGCATCTACGTTATTGTAGCCTGCTTTTGGCTGAGACAGAAGAATAAGAGATGCCTCATCAGAATTCGGTGAGGCGATGAAATATTCGCCTGAAGATTCGTCAAGCAATGGATGGTATTGTTTGAACAAGTTCTCTCCTGAGAGGATTGTTGCATAAACTGATTTTGGTGTAGAGTCATTGATAACACCTTTCATCACTAAATCCATTATGTGATCTTGTTCGTCGTGCAAAATTCTGTTGACTTTCGATGCAAATGTTGAATCACGCGGTAGTGGAATCCCATTGTAGAAGCTCATCCCAGGACGAATCAACTTGTCCTTTGCAAATCGAACAGCAGCTTCGTAGCTCAAGTTTTTGTTCTTTGAGTCATTCTCTAAATCTTTCCCACTTCTGAGTAGATTCATCAACTCGCCCTGCACATCAGATACAAGACCTCCTTGGTGAATAACCCCCATTTGAACAAAGAGTGATACGTGTGCACTGACGTACTCTTTCACTGAAAGGTTGCCATCCATCTCTGCAGACTCGTGCAAAATCTGGAATAGACAATTAATTGCCACCATGCCACCATATTTGTTGGTGATGTGCTTGAGAAGCAAAAACGAGTCTCTTGCGTGGAATGAGCGATCTCCACTATCCCATGGAAGAGGTTCTGAAGACAGCCCCATCTCCGCGTCCTCTTTGTCGACAATTAATACACCCAATCGTAGGGGGAATTGTGCATTCAGTAGCTGCGCAACGACATCAACCGCTAGATTAGGGCTGACATCTGCAGGATCTATGACCAGAAGCATTGTGAACAAGTTCCTTCTAACTGTTGGTGCCCCACCGAATTGAGATCGGTATAGCATCTCTTGCGTGGAAGTCGGCCACGAGCTATATTGCGCGTCCTTCTCGATATCGTTGAGGTATAGTACTGCATTCTTACCCCCTCTACCGACATCAATTCTGTATACTTGAGACCTTTCCTCTTCATCAGGATCACTTTCCATGCCTTCGTCCTCATTGGATTCGTTTGCCATGGGATTCATAACATTGAAGTCGCCACCCTTGCCAATCTCTGCAAGTTTCTCTGCTCCCATGTCCATCATTTTGCGTACAGACTGCAATGCAGCCCATTCAGTACTAGTACTACTGCCTTCATCTGAACCATTCCCAAGAACCAGGGCAGCTTTCTTCAGCGCAGGTCGAACGCTCAATTCCATACTTCGCAATATCGCATCTTCCTCCCTTAATACATTCAAGAGTTGAAATACGTTGAAAGATGGGCGTTCAATGTTGACTTCACGTGAGTTTACATAAAACCCAAAAGCGGCATCACCCCAACCAGGAGATACTGCACCAACTTTCGCTGCTAGATCGGTTGCCTTTTCTGCTTGTGCTTCAAATGCCTCGCTGATTTGAATGTTCGACAACGAATGTGCAACGGAGGGAAGGTTTTGTGATACTCCTTTCAACGCTTCTAATGGATCAGGTGATGATACAATTATGCTTGCTGCTTGCATTGATAGCGAGCGACGTTGCCAAGCTGGCGGAATAATCGATTCAGATCCGAGTTGAAATGAATGAGATCGCATTGCAGCTGTTTGTAGAGCATGGAGGTCAGTGGCTAAAGGCTTGGTGCTGTCAACCTGCAGCCGATCAAAGATTGTGCGAAGATTCAGGCCTGCCAAGTATTCATTCCGTGCAGATTGCTCTGGATGATGACCTGCTTCATTCCAATCTGATTTTGCATCTCCATCTTTTGTATTGTCTGCTGGACCATCGTCAAATGCTTTATATTCAACATTGCGTATATCAAGCCTCACTCCATAACCCTGCATCACAGTCGGAAATGCAACACTCGCATCTTTATTCTCCTCGTAAGGGATAAATCCCATGTGACGCACTATGAGATTTAACTCAGCATTTCTCAGTGATTTGTAGAGTGATGCAAATGCGCTAGTTCCAACTTGACCGTAAATAATGGCTACAAACTCATCATTCTCGCTGCTGTTTGTTGGGTGGATGGACTCGCCTGGTAATTGCACCAATAAATGCGAGTCTTCATGTTGAACATGTCCCCCATTACTTCCCAGTACCTTCAATTCATCCAACGCTTTTGTTATTAAGGATTCGTCAATGACGAGTTGAGTGCCTACAATGTTGTCGTCTCCATCTCGACGAGACAGTAGGCAAAAGGCGGAGGGGGGTATATTTCCTTTTCCATTATCGTATAATCCATATGCAATCGCTGCATCACGAGCCAGACTACGATGCATTTCACAATGAGGAGAATGAGCACGTAGAGACAATGCCATCGGAAGTAGCTGCCTATCCAATGTGTTGCGTATCTCATTAGATTGTGTGATTTGAGAAGCAATTTCTATTGCGAGTGCTGTAGAATTATCAAATGTCCAGAGTGATTTTACTGTGGATTGATCGTCAATCCAATTATTCAATGCCTCCACACCACCTCGCTCTACCAATGCGTCTAAGTATTTCCATGAAAGTGGATTGTCATTCCTATCTGTTGACTTTGTTCCAATGGATGCTTCGAAATACGCCCATGCCTCACAAAGCGGAGAGAAGATGGTGCTTGGCCATGAATATGCCTTCACAGATGCCTCCACGTCTCGTCGACCGTGCGGCGTCACTGGTTGGTCACTTGGTATTGCATTGGTGTATTGTTCGAATGAAGAGAGAGTGGGAGCGCTGCTGCCTCTGTCTTCGCCATTTTTTTCGTTTGACAACAAACAGAAACTCTCTCTGGCATAGATGACAACAAAGAGAATACGAACGCCTAGCTGGAACCTGCCCATTATATTATCAGATGATATGCAATGGTATTATGCTTGACCTCCGCGGCATTGAATGGAGTTATTAGTCGCGACGACAACAACAAGTTCATCTGACAACATCATCTCTTCCAAAAAAGTCGAAATCGATGAGGATGGAGTATGGAGTCACCAGGAGAGGAGGGATGAGAGGGAATCACAGCATTGCACGACTATTGCACGAGCAGTCTCTCTCTTTCTCTCTCTCTTGCATTGCATTACAAGATGCTAGAGAGAGGATTAATTAGTAGAGTACATCTTCTTCTGTAGTTGCTTTATGTATCCTTGGCCTTGGAAGAGGATACCTTTGCTTCCATGATATCGATCACGATCTAAAGAGTAGCAGGATACCCTACACTGTGAGTTGTGATGAAGAGAGGTGGGTCGTGGGCAAGTCTTCTTTTGAAAAGAGGCCAGATTCAGTTCTAATTTCCTATAGTACTTGCCAGTGTTCTTTACTCTTGATAGGGCCAAGTAGATAAGTACTGGATTGGCGTCGTTGCTTACAGTCTGCAAGTGATGAGTGAACTTCATCGCTTCAGTCACGATCAGCGGCAAAGAATTGCACCCCCTTCTTTCTCCGGTGAGGTGTAAGTTCATGCATAATCGCAATCTTGAGCTTGAATGTATTGGTATGGATTGTGCACACAGCCCATGTTGTATGTACATTCAACATTCCTGCCTGTATGGTAGTAGGGATGAAATTGAAATGTCTGTAGAGGTTTCCCAGAAACAAAACAAAGACCTGTCGAATAAAATGCAAAGAAATCCCCCCTCTCAACGGCGTTTATTTGGTCGATAAAGTGATGAGAAGAAACAGAAGTAAAGTGACGGACATTGGAAATACATCATACTTGGCTATTTTATTCTCACAGCATACGATGACAACGACATCAACTTCGGCGCTGATCCACAAAATAAAGCTAAATCAAAAAGCACCCGTATTTGTCAAAAGCATCTATTAACCATGCAATTAGAGTACATGTTTATTTAAGCTTCTTCTTGGGGCGAAGCTGGGAGCTGTGTCCGCACTTCCTCTTCCTGCAGTTGGTAGCCTTTGGTGGGAGACGAGCATAGCACTTGCGGCAGATGGACTTCTCGCAGTTGAATTTCTTGGCCAACAAGGCAAGAGTAGGGTCATAGACACCTCCACGAAGACGAAGAACTAAGTGGAGAGTGGACTCCTTCTGGATATTGTAGTCAGAGAGTGTGCGCCCATCTTCTAATTGCTTTCCTGCGAAAATCAATCGTTGCTGATCCGGAGGAATTCCCTCCTTGTCCTGAATCTTAGTCTTGACGTTGTCGATAGTGTCGCTGGGCTCCACATCGAGTGTGATTGTCTTACCCGTGAGGGTCTTTACGAAGATCTGCATGGTGTTGATCTCTACTACGATAGTCAATAGCGGCGTTGCGAGATGATCGAAGCTGCAAACGACGGTCCCAAGCCGCAAGACGATGGCCGATGAAAAAGTGCTACGGTAATTCCTACCGTAGAATCATACCAGCCGTGGCCGGGCAGGGTAGTAAGCGGTAGAGAAAACGTTGAATAGGGCAGATGACCCCTATTGTTGAGGAGTCCCATCTCATAGTAAGTGTCAAATGAAACGCTTTTATATCAGTCGAAATATTGACACATAATTGGTGACACTCTCTGCCCCCACATCAACAACAACAAATCTCCGCTCCTCCTATTGTAGATACTCCTCTGCGCCATCTCGAGAGAAAAAATGAGTCACATCATGATATCTAAATGCATCTCTCGCATCATCCATCCATACCGCAGCATTCATTTTCAGTATCTACGGAGCATCGGTCGCCTGCTACAATATCTAACAGCCGCCATAATTATTGTAGTGATTGAGTACACCTTCACCTGCAAGCGCTGAGCCGAATAATTCAAGCAATCAAGTGCACTAACACAAAGATGACAGCACATCCAGGAACTGTGATCTCTTCGTTCTTTTCTTTCTTACAATTGCTAGCGATAGTTCTGTCAGTAGCCCATGCATCAAGCGCAAGTGATTTATCTGTGCCACCTCCACCACCTGCTAGTTTCTGGCGCCTAAACTCTCAAAATGCGCTTGTAACTGGAGGCACAAAAGGGATTGGAGCAGCTATAGTAACCCAGCTTTCATCTCTTGGATGCGTAAGTATCGATTAACCCTACAGTTAAAAATATCGCATTATTGGCTACCTTCGACTCACACTCAATATCATCTTTCAGAGCGTCTTGACTTGTGCTCGAAATGGAGACGAACTTTCAGAGCGTCTACACGAGTGGAATGACCAACACGGGTTGGATGTGCAAGGAATTGTAGCAGATGTATCAACTCCAGAAGGGAGAGAGATCTTGCGAAAAGAAGTGGAAGATCGATTTGGAGGAAAGCTAGATATTCTTGTCAATAATGTAGGTACAAACATTCGAAAGAAGACACCTGAATACAGCGAAGACGACTACAATTTTGTGATGAAGACAAACTTGGAGAGTGTGTTCGAGTTAACGAAGTTGTGCTATCCTTATTTGAAGAGCTCGAGTGTAAAGCCTGAAACTTCATCTGTTGTCAACATTGGATCTGTCGCTGGCGTAACCTGCATGAAGTCCGGCACGATTTACGCGATGACGAAGGCAGCAATGAACCAGTTGACGGGTAATCTGGCTTGTGAATGGGGACCTGATGGAATTCGTGTAAATTGCGTCACTCCGTGGTATATTAACACACCGTTAGCCAAACAGGTGCTAAAGGATGAGGCATACAAAGCTTCAGTCTTAGAAAGAACGCCTATGGGTCGAATTGGAGAACCCAATGAGTAAGTCGCTCAAAGTATTGATCGTTTTCTCGCTTCGCTCAAACACTCACAATACTTTTCGCTCCAGAGTGGCATCTCTTGTTGCATTCCTTTGTACTCCTGCAGCGGGTTACATATCTGGACAAGTAATATCTGTTGATGGAGGTTTTTCGCGAAATGGTTATTATGACAAGTATTATCCTTGACTTTAAACTAGAGCGTCATCATTGATTTGCCGGCCTTAATCGCTCAAACTTTTATCTTTCCACCAGGAAGGCATCCGAAGTAAGAAGGATCTCGACGAGGATTGTGTAGACCACAAAAAGCAATTGGCACGACGTTGCAATCAGAATCCTCTCCGCTGGCATTGTTGCCATCGGCAGCTGCTGGTCTGGATAATTGCACCAATTGCAGTGTATACTCATTGCAAAGCTTCGTATCTTGTTCGTTTTGCTCGGTGTTATGCCGCGAATTCCGTCTCTTTTTGCCGGCCTGATTGTTTCCCCCTATTTTGGATGCAAGCAATGCACACATAGGATGGAATGAAACGAAACAACCACGAGCAGCACACCTTGTTAGACCTTTACCGCCTGTTCCACATAGTGCACAAACCCTTGAAAGTGGTGACCACTTGAGGACCTCGTCGTTTGAGTCGCCGCCCATATCCGCGCCGCTCCATACCCGACATAACTCGTGCACCCATTTATCTGAGCCAGCATCTATTTGCGACATTGCTCCGCCTCTATGTGGACATAGCGAGCAACTTGGGCATGGAGTGTCTCCTTGATCCTTTGAATCGTCACCATTACTGGTGTGAAGAAAAGAGTCATTTGTTTCACAGTCGTCAAAGCGTGATGGCATCTTTAAGGCTCTCCGACGCTTTGATTTCGACCCAGAAAAATGCTTGCAAACAGCACAACGCCAATTCCTAGCCGAATTCCCATTTGTAGATCCATTGGTCAAAAATTCTCCGTTATCGTGGCAGCAGAAGGGATGGGCCAGTAGACCACAATCAACACAGCCTAAGACGCGGTTTTCACCATCGCCGTCGTCACTCCAGCAAACAGAGCATACTTGTCTTGATTCTGACAACATTACTTCTTGTATTACTTGATGCGCTGATACTCTGGTCATGTTACCAGCTTGAAGACATACAGTACGCAACAATCCATCTTCCAGAGGCACACAAGCAAAGCTAGGGCGAACAGACACAGACTGAGACGATGATCCTTTGCGCTTCTTTCCCTCCGCAGATTTCTTCTGATCAAGTTTCATCAAAGACGATATTATGCAGCGTTTTTCAACGCAGGGAGGAGTGTCTCCTGTGTCAAGATAAACCACGTCACTATCATTTGTGGCATTTTTCGTAGCATCTCCACGTGCGGGGTTTTGTGCTAAAATTTTTTCGTGGAGAGTGTGGAATGCTAAATCAATTTCTTCATCGGTGCGAGACTCAGGAACAAGAGTACGTTTCAGAGTAGGAGTTTCGTTTTTAACTTGTCTCGTCGAATGCTTTCTTTTTCGTGAATTGGCAACTGCCACAGGTTGGTCTTCAAGTGCCTCTTCTAATAGCAATTTACCAGAAATCCTCACACCAACCTTTATTTCTGTTTGACGCTTGCTCTTCTTTTCGTCCAGCTTTCGTCCTGTTATTAAAGAGTTGTAACTCACTTTGGAGCGAGTCGTTGGGAAGAAGGGGTCATCGGCCTGAATAATATTACTCCAAACCAAACGATTTCGGCCGACTTCCACCTTCTTCGATCGTTTGAAATCTTTCTTTGGATTCGAAAGCTTTTCTACGACTCTACAATCATAGGAACCGAGGCTGTACGCAAGGCCTTGGTTGTCCAATTCCAGTGCCCTTTCCGTGGCGACTGTTTCTCCTGTCAGGATAGTTTGAGGGAGAGATGCCGCGCATAACATGGGTCGCAGGACTTTCCTCACATGGGAAAGGTTACCTGAGCTGGAATCCAGCTCTGTTGGTATTGGGAATAATGATGATCTACTACTAACACCTCCTGCTTTCACAGAAATATTCCACTTCTGTGAACAAGATAGGGCAATATTTCGCCTCTCCTGTGCTATCAGTTGGGCTTCTCTTAATCTTAGAAACTCAACATCATTGACATTGAGATGACTTCCGGTAGCCGTGTTTTGAATAGTCATCTGACTTTGGCCATAACCAATAGCATCGTGCAAAGCGTTACCCTCTTCGCTCTTCCAGCTAAACGGCAAGCGAGCGAAGGTTTCGCCATGATCCGGATCTGCCAGCAGACTTGATCTCCATCGGTTAGGGGAGAAGGCACGACCAGTTTCTTCGATGGAGCTAGGTAGCGCCTGGACCATGAGCTCAATGACACCAGGGTCAGCAGAACGCCTTGCCGCTGCTGCAGGCTCGAACCCTCGTTTCTTACCGTCGCTACCGCCATCAGATTTCATGGGCATAAGCGAAGGCGCAGCATCTTGCGCGTCTTGATGCACACCGTAGTTACCTCGTGTCTGCCCATTGTCATATCGTCCGAATCCTAGAGGACCTTTGAAATCACCGAACGGAGCATAGAGTTCATCATCACAATGAGTTACCACATGCAAATCGTCTATGTCTCGAGGAATAGTTTTAACTATCTTCTGAGGGAGGCATAACGTATCTCGCCATGGAAAATGAGGCGGAAGGAGGAAGTTATTGTTCATCGATTGGGCATCACGATAAAGCGCAGCATTAAATGCCTGATTGTCAAGTCTGGCTAGAATTTGAGCAATAAGGTCATCGTTGGCAATTTCTTCTGCGGTTGATCTGCTTTCGGACTAAATTTGAAGAGCGTAAAACACGTTAATATAGCGAACATATCAAACCACGCCAAATAAGCCGCAAATATCAATGATCACATACCTCGAGGTCTCTTGCCCCTTCTTTTGCAGTCTTCTTATTGGAATCCATATTTCCAGACGATACCACCAAGATATTTCTCCCCTCTTGAGTCCTGTTGCACTTTGAAATACGGCGTTAACCGGCTGCCAATGGTTTGAAGACGTCAGATTTACTACTCAGCTTTTACTTTGTTCTCGACAATAAATCTTCATAATGGGGGGGAGTCTTTCCAAGAATATTGGTTGATAAATGCAATTGTACTGCTCCACAGTCCCCTCCTCAGCGCGCAAGAGTTCTCTCTAGCTTCAATAAATTGAACGGCGTCACCACTCGTTACTTCCAAACGGAAGAATAACTACGGCAATGGTAGACAGCTTCTACCTATGGCAGTAAAAGTCAGTTATAGTAGAGATTGACTCCAGGTTTATTGACTGCAGGGTAGAAGTTGATAGAGAATTGACAATGATTGAAAATTATGAATTGAAACATGAAGGTGTGCTGCAAATGAGAAGAGAGGTTCAGGTAGGTAGAGCTGTAGGTAATGTGCTAGGTGATCCCTCTGAGCCATACTTTAACCTCCTTTGAACATGGTCGGCCAAAGAGATATCTCTAGAGTTGGGGCACGCAGATGAAGATTGCTTTCCTTCTACAATCCTAATAAATTCAATTAAGTACGATAGCAAATAGCTGTAGCTAGCAAGTATTTATGTGACTTTTGGTCTCAGACAATTGGCTCCAACGCAACTTTCAGCAAGCTCAAGTTCTCCTCGTCGAGTTGCAAGCAGTAACGAGCACGCACACATGTCTTCCCCTTTCCTACGTCAATAACATTCTGTAGGTTGATAGGGGTGCCAGTAATCACACAGTCGCAATCAACTCCTCGAACAGTCTCTTCGAGATCCTTAATCTGATATTCGTCATAGCCCATGGCTGGCAAGCAAGACCCTTCTAAGTGCTGAAACTTTTGGAAGACGCCAACCAAAGAACCTTTAGCTGCGTGGCGTGGGTCGACAATTTCCGCTGCGCCCATCTGTTTCGCGAGGACGTAACCTGCTCCAAAAGGCATGCCACCGTGTGTTAGTGTAGGGCCGTCTTCAATGACCAACACCTTTTTGCCACAAACCATGTCCTTGACTACGGAGCTGCCAATCAACTGTCCTGATGGGTCACGAGCTTCTGGAGTGACAACGGAGTGGCCAAAAAGGATGGGTATATCTTGTTTGCCCAAAAAGTTACGAATATGTTGAGCTTGATTTCTTGCGGTGACAGGGCTTGGGAGTGAGTTCACCTTGTTAATCATCACAAGATCTGCCATCCGCATGTTGATCTCTCCTACGTGAAAGAGATCGAGATCAATTGGTTGATACACTCATTAGAAACGGAACAAACAAAGCACACATATCATCACATGTTGTCTCTTCTAATAAGTTACTCACCTGGATAATAATGCTCTTCGTGGCCCTCACGCAAAGCATCGGCCACGACTATTGTGACGTCTGGCTTGAAAAAGCAAAAGTCATTGTTGCCTCCATCCCAGAGGATAATATCGGCCTCTCTCTCAGCCTCTCTCAAAATCATTTGGTAGTCAACACCGGCATAGAGCAGATTCCCTTCCTCGATGTGGAGTTCATATTCCTGGCCGATAGTAATGCATGAAGTCTGTCAGTACAACTGGTTGATATGATTGTCTCGCATGTATTCATTAGCCTAATCAACTTACCTCTCGTTCTTCAATGGTGCACTTGTATCGAACAAGATCTTCAAGTACCTCGTAACGCTGACAGCGCTGCTTGAGGAGATCTTTATCGTAAGGCATTGGATGTCGGACTACGACGATCTTCTTCCCCTGCTTCTTCAAGTAATCGGCGATTGCTCGAGTAGTTTGACTTTTGCCTGTCCCGGTACGAGTAGCACAGATAGAAACGACAGGTTTCAATGACTGCAGCTGAGTCAGCGCAGGAGGAACTTGAATAAACTTACACCCCTTTGAGTTTACACGGGCAGCCAACGATTGAACACTGTCGTAACTGATATCTGAATACGCCAGAGCACACATGGTTACTCCATGCTCTTCGATAAGCGCCTCGAGCTCATTCTGATCATAGATCATTAGACCGTTCGGGTAACGGTTTCCGTTCTTTTGGTTGTTACACATCTCAGCCGGAAACAATCTTCCTCCGATCCCAGGGATCTGTGTCGAGGTGAAGCAAGCAACGCTAATATTCGGCTGGAGACTCCAGTAGCTCATGAAATCATGAAAGTCGCGACCCTGCAAGTAGAGATGCACCGAATGAGTGTTAGTTGTAGGTCAAGGAACTGAATCCGAATGAACTGAGCTCAGTCACTTACTGCGGCACCAAGGATGATCACTTTCTCTGTCATCGTGTAATTATGTAATATCTTCTTTTAGTATATCTTCTTCGTGTTTATTTTTGATCTAATGTATGAGGCAACACCCAGCAAGAAGGGAACGAGCCAATCAACCCCTTCTTGAGTGTCAGATCCAAATTGACACAATGAGACTTCAATTTTTCTCAAAGCGAACTGCGAAGAGTTTTTGAGTTCGGGTCCTTCAACGCTGCGACACCGTTACCGTTACGACACCCGTTGAGACACGCACCGCGACATTTTGCTGCTGCTACCCTAAGTACTTACAGTTAAAGATCTCGTTGGAAATCCTTCCTGTCCTTTCCAATTTTTCTTTGTCATCAAATGTGAGTTGTGTCTCTGGTTGAACTATAGGTGATGGCCACTCCTTGTCGAATGCCCAAGGCCGCAGCGTTGCCTCCACATCATGTTCTCCTATTTTGATCCACTTCCGTACGTAGACACCATTGGGATCATACTTATAACATTGGCTGATTGTTCTAAAGTGTCGATTCTTCGGATCTCCTCCAGTGCCGGCGAAATATGACCAATTTCCAAAGTTTGCTGCAACGCAGTGATCTTCAAGGCATAGTTGAAACCACTCGGCTCCAAGCCTCCAATCCAGCTTCAGATCCTTCGTTAAAAGAGATGCGAGATTCTGCCTTACTCTGTTGGAAGTGTATCCTGTTTTAAGCAATTCCTTCATGCCAGCATCTACCAAAGGCAACCCAGTTTCACCACTTACCCACCGTATGAACTTGTCTTGGTGCTCGGACAATGACAGCCACTCGCGCGGAGTATCTGGTTTGTGAACAGGCGTTTTTGGATTTATCTTATATGCAGAAGCTCCGTCGCGGAAACAGTTGAATAGAAAATAGTCCCTCATCTCCATATGAGAAATGAGCCAAATGAGATCACTGGCACTGTTCCCTTGCTCCAATTCAAGTTTGTTCTGCTCTTCCTTGACACAATAGTATACCTGACGTGGCGATAGAGTGCCAAGAGCAAGCGGAAGGCTTAGCATCGAAGAATTATGTCCGGATACGTCGCATAGACTTCTATCAGCTACTGCTGCATGTTTTTGAATAAAGTCTCGAAGATGAAGCAAAGATTGCTCCTCGATGTTGCCATTGTTGTGTGGAATACCATCTGCATTGTCTGCAAGTTCTATTATAAGTTCTTTCGGTATGCATCCAAGTATTAATACGTCTGATTCTAGCAGCGGCTTCATAAGATCTTCTAATGAAGGCACGTTTCCTGTGTTTATGTGCGTGAAATCTTTTGCGATGATTTCAGCAGTAGGGTAGTCATACAAGTCTCTTACTGGGGCAGCAGTACGTGCAACACGTCTGAAGTCTCCCATTATCGTCGGCATTGCTTCGAAACGAGTCGGATCGATTATTACTAAGCTAGGATTTGACTTTGACTTTGCAATGACATCGCTGTTGGCTTGCTTCTTTGTTTTCCCTTTGCTTCTCTTCTTTTGCTTTTCATTGGGTCTCGCTAATCTTTTCCAAATTTCTGGGTCCGTTGGTAAATCATTTGGGTGTACCAACGTTAAGGAACATGTCGTAAAGACCTTGCAACGATACGGGCCTCCATATTGTAATATATGTTTCAATTTTTCAGATTGTTTGAACTCGTAATACCCAGGTACTTCCGAAAAGGCAACTTCACCTATCGTCAATTCTTGTGCAAGTTGTGGAATTATTTGTAGTGGGTTCCCAGTACGGATGATGAGATCTCCTCCAAGTGAACGCAAGCTGCGTCTCAACGAATGCACTGCATCGATGAGCCTTCTTGTGAAATGTGGACCATGGTTCAGACTCTGCAGTTGCCCTCCCTTTCCGTCAGAGATGCCAGTTTGTCGTGTTGAATAATCAGACGGATCAAATATGTAAACAGAGTAGATTGTTTTCTGGTTACTGTACAGTTCATTGTCGGCAAGACGAAGATCGCGCCTGTGCCACACCAATCGAGATGATGATGATGGCATCGGTGCAGTTGTTGGCTGTGAAAGTTGGAGAGTCAACGCAGCAGCAGGCCATAGGGACAGCAAATGAATACATAACAACTTTATCATGAGCATGAGCATCATGCATGAGCAACCTCTTCATTCCATCGGTCATGTCTCTCGTCTCTCGTCTGTCCTCCTCTCCTTTTTATGGCGCGCCTCCAGCGACTTCCAGCTAATCGTCGCTTCTTTATCTCTCTTCTCTACATTGATCAGGTTGGTGTGGTGCATATGGAAGTTGTTTGAGAGGGCTCGAGCTTGAAATAGGTTGTGATTTCAGAACGATGAGGAGTACTACTTCTACTATTATCGTCGCTCTGCTGATTTTTTGTTACCTCGGAGTGACAACAACTTGCTTTGCGGCAGCAGTGTCCCCAACACCCACACCCAGTGGAGAATCATGTCGAAGTGATTCAATTGCAGCAGATGTTAGAGGTGGCGGCATTGCCAATAGCATCGACGAAAAGACGATTTCACTAATTAAGCAATTCCTAACAACTTCGTCTACAGATGGGCAAAATAAAGAGTTCTTGATTCAAGGCTGGCGATGGCACTGCATGTCTTTGATTCGAGATGCTGATAGGCTTGAAAGACTTGCAGCACACTTGTATAGCAATAAAGTGGATGATGATTCAGGATTAGATGCACTGCTATCAGCAGCAGACTACGTAGTGAATTTCAATATGGCGGGTCTTCATCGCATAGAAACAACAATGTTTGTGAAATGGCTGCGAAAAAATCTTTGCAATGTAGATGCGTTTGGTGATGGAAGTAATGCAGCTGCCATGGCGACTGCATTCGTCAAGGTGATAGATAAGATTGACAGTCAGCGAGTTGACTGCGAAAAGATAGGGAAGGATTTATACGACAACGCAAGTGCATCATCTCGCTCATCGATTACGACCGATCAAAGACAGCGATATCTTCTTGAAGTCGTTCGACTATCGACAAGACTCTCTGATCAACTTCAAGCAATGCGCGATCTACAAGAGATGCTTGTAGTGCCCTCTATTTCTCAGTTAGTTTCAGTCAGCGAGCAAAAGTCATTCAACAACAAAGTCCTCTTAGCACTCGGTTTGCTTGAGAGTCGTGTTCATCTGGTTGGTATGCATGATGCTGTTTGGGAATCAGGAAGTGATATTGAAAAACAAAAGTTTGAGAAAGAGATCCCCTACGTAGCAAGGATTATGATTGAACGATGGAGGAAGAGTTTGTACGCTCCAAAAGGTGCTTGGGCATTGGACTACGGTGTTTCTGATAAGTAGAGAAGCTCTCTAATACCTGCTTCTGTTGTGTGTCCAATTAATGCTGAGTAGATCACAACAAATTCAGTTCTCACAAAAAAAAATTATAAGTAGATGAATGAAACGTGATTGTCATCAGCTCAGGAACAGTAGAGCATTACTGGAATTTGTTTTTGTCATCAGCTCAGGAACAGTAGAGCATTACTGAAATTTTATTTTCAACAAGAGGTTAATAGAAAAAAATGGTTTCATTTAATAAAAAATCTAATAGTAACTTTTTATTATCCCCAACAAGAGTACGGTCTTGCGTTCTGGTACTTTTACATAAGGCTATGAGTCACTGCCACTCCTCGATCTGCCGCCGGCCACAGATATCATCAAAAAACGTCACATCCAGACATCGCCGCCAACCCAAGGGCGCCAACCGCCTTCCAACTCAAAAATCGGCGTCACTCTCGAATTCTGTCAATAAGGTAGAGATGATGGCACTCGCCCACCAGCAATCATGCTTTGCTGTGATAGTGGTCGCTGCAGCTGCTCTCTATATACCGGTATCGGTTTCTGCTTTTTCATTCTCGAAAATTGGGGAACAAGCTCTGATTCATAACTCATGCGCACATCCTTTGAGAGCAACAATAGAAAGAGACGGTCTATTCTGGCCATCTTCATCGCCTAATTACGGAAGAATCGAGAGATCATCAACCATCTCCGATGAAGATGACGATGAACTTTTTGATGAGGAAGAATTTGTGCTTGCTTCTACTCTGGATGCCGTCGTCAAAATTTATGCTACACACTCTGATCCAGATTTCCTGATACCTTGGCAAAAGCGACAACAGACGACGTCAACATCATCAGGTTTCGTAATAGATGTTCCAGGTATAGGCCTGCGCGTAATGACCAATGCTCATAGTGTCGAATATGGCAGTGTAGTCCAAGTACAACGGAGAGGTGATGATGAAAAGCATGCTGCCATCGTAGAAGCAGTTGGAAATGAGTGTGATTTAGCTCTGTTGCGTGTTGATTCACTTTTCTCTCCGCAAAACGATGACCAGTTTCAACCCTTTGCAATGCCCATCGGCCCCCTACCTGCGCTCCAGGACGATGTTGAAGTGATTGGATATCCTGCAGGTGGTGATTCATTGTGTGTAACGAAAGGTGTTGTTTCTCGAATTGAAATGCAAGAATATGCGCAAGCTGGAGCAAGCCTCTTGGCGATGCAAATTGACGCGGCCATCAATCCTGGCAATAGTGGTGGGCCTGTTGTGAACGATGCATTGGAAGTCGTTGGAGTGGCTTTTCAGGGCATTGACGAAGAAAGTATCGAGAACGTAGGTTATGTAGTGCCGGCGAGCGTCGTAAGGCATTTTCTTGAAGATGTTAGAAGAAACAATGGGAAATATACTGGCTTCTGTCATCTCGGCATTGATGTATCATTTCTAGAAAACAAAACATATCGCAAATTCTTAAAGATGGATAATCTGGAAGGAGAAAAGAAGCGTATTTCTGGAGTATGTGTAAGACGAATCCAACCAACTGCTGGTGCTTTTGGCATCCTGCAACCAATGGATGTAGTGATGGCAGTTGATGGCATACCTGTTGGCAACGACGGAAAGATTCCATTTCGACGCGGAGAGCGCGTTAATCTTGGATGCTACATATCATCTCTGTTTCCAGGAGATGTAGCTACTGTTTCAATATTTCGCGATGGGAAGGAAATGGAAGTTGCTATTCCAGTTTCCCCTGTCAAACATCTCGTTCCGAGTCATTACAACAACAGACCGCCACCGTATCTGATCTGCTCAGGATTTGTATTCACAGCACTATCTGTTCCCTATTTAGATGCCAAAGGGGCTTGGGATGATTTTTATACAGAGGATGTGTCTTATCTGCTTGGTCTCGTTCACACACCCCTCAAGCAAGAGGGCGATGAAGTAGTTGTTTTGACTCAGGTTTTGGCACACGAAGCCAACCTTGGTTACGAGCATTTGATTGATTTACACTTGCTCAAATTCAATGGAGTAGAAGTGAAATCTCTTGGCCATTTGAATACGTTGATCAGTGAAAACGAAGAACAATTCATGACTTTTGAGTTTGCACCAGAAGAAGGAGGAAGATTGATTGTCATGGAACGTGCTCTCTGTGAACAAGCTACAGAGGACGTGTGCAAAGAGCACTCAATTGGATCGCATTACGTTTTGAGAACAGATACTGTGTAGGACGCAGAAAAGCAATATCTACTTGAACACTTGCAACGGTGTCTGCTGCTGACTGGTGTATGGTTAGCGTATGTAACGATAGCAAGTAAGGTAATTTCAGTAATCAGAATCAAGTGTGTTGTGAAAAAGGAGCTTTATCATTGGAGGACAAAGACGAAATCTCAACATAGCGTAGATAGTCTCTTTCTCTCAAGGCTCTCGCTGCTGGCCGCTGTTCATTTGACATTAGACGGCACATTCAATCAGCCAAACATTGTTTGTCCTACTGCAGTACCAACCAATTCATGATCTGCTCTTGAAAATAGTCTGTCTTCTCCCGTCAAACTTTTTTCGGGGACCAACCCACGCACCATGAAAAACCCTGCTGGTAGTGGTAGGTAGCAAGCTGTCCTCTCTTTCTCCGCGACCGCACTCATCTCAACGAGTCAAGACGATTCTTCTTCCATAGTATATTTATAATGGTAAGCATTTGCTGTAGTAATTTTCGTAGAATGCTTTGCGTCAGTTTTCAGCGAACATAACTAATTTGATTTTAACTTTTTGCTCCCAACAGAGACCAATTCTACTGAAGGGGCACGAGCGTTCCATTACGGTCGTCAAGTTCAACTTCGACGGTGATCTTCTCTTCACGGCATCCAAGGATCACATACCTTCGGTCTGGAGAACTGAAAATGGAGAAAGACTGGGCACCTTCAATGGACACAAGGGTACTATCTGGGATTTGGACGTATGCCGCTTCTCCAAGCGAGTAGTAACAGCAAGCGCTGATGCGTCTGCAAAGCTTTGGGACTGTGAGACGGGGGAGTGCATCAAAACTTTTGTGCATCACGGTCCCGTCCGTGGGGCTGCTTGGGCCGATGGTTCCAACATGTTTGCCACCATTTCCGATCCTTTCGTCGAACACAATGCCCAAATATCGGTCTATGACGTCCCTGAAAATGATGACCCATCCAATTACTCTGACTCCCCTCGGTTGGAGATTGATTTGCCCAAGACATCAGACGGAAAACGTGTCAATGCTACCAACATTGTTTGGCTCAACCTCAACGAAGCTCTCTTTGTCACCTTTGATAATGGCTCAATCCGTTTATATGATCCGACTACAGGGGAGGAATTAGATGAGTTCTACCCACACGAGAAAAAGATCAACAGAGTGAGCTTTAACTTGGACAAAACTCTCTTCATTACAAGTTCAGCGGATTTTACCGCCAAGCTTTACGATGTGGTTGATTTGAAACATTTGAAGACATATAAGACTGACCGTCCTGTCAACGATGCTGTTATTTCTGAGACAAAGGATCACATCTTACTTGGAGGTGGTCAAGAAGCTATGAGTGTGACAACCACGTCTGGTAAGGTTGGTAAATTCGAAACTCGATTCTTCCATTTAGTGTATGAGGAGGAATTTGGCTCTGTGAAGGGACATTTCGGACCAATCAATGCTCTTGCTATCAATCCTAATGGACGTAGTTATGCCAGTGGAGCCGAGGATGGTTACATTCGCCTGCATTATTTTGATAAGAGCTATCTGGATATGAAAGATCCTGTACCGGAAGTACTCGAGGAAGGAGAAGAAGAAGATGATGAAACGGAAGACAGAGAAAGTGAAAGCGATTCGGACTAAACAAATAGTATTAGGTATTCACATATTACTTCTTGTGTATATCATGACGGAGCAGCAGAATTAATTTTTTCTTTGGTCTATCACATTTATATGAGCATCTTAATTTATTCCTTTCCGCCGTCATCGTTGCGATCGTCTGCAGGGCGAGCACGCTGGATACGCTTGATTAGGTCGGAAGTGGACAAGCCTTTCGTCCGTGGCAATGGGCGAGCGATCCCCATCTTTCGTGGAACAGCGTAGTATGGATCATCGTCTGGATTGGGATATCTTTCCAGATACTCTTCACCATAAGCTACCACGTGTATTTGGTGGTAATCAAGGAATTCTCGGGTCAAACCGAAGCAAGGACAGTTTTGAATAACTTTCGTCACGCTCTTGCATGCCTCTACTTCAGCACACCGCTCATCGTGCGACATGATTGGAGGGCGCTTGTAAGCAGAAGCATCTTTGTCTCCCACAACTCCAACAAAAAGACGGTTACCAAACATCAGCGCGTTCCGAAATAGTGTTTTGTGTCCAATGTGGCATAAATCGTAGACGCCATCACAGTAAACATTGCGGCACACTGTCATCAAAGGCATGTTCAGATAGGAGCACAGATCAGCAAATACCGCAATATAGTAGACAACAACAAGGAAAATGATTGTTGCATGACTTAAAATCGCAGCACTGGACATAAGCACGACCCAAGGATGAATCTCCCTCCCTGCCATTTTAGACAGCGTCACATCAGAAGTGAGTACTGCTAAAAACAGTCCATCAACTACGACGTCCACCGTGGACACCTCACCCTCACCAGTAGACGGATAAACTGCCCAGCGAATAAATACTGCGGGGATGAATCGCATCATTAAGCAGAAAATGATGCCGAAACGACTCCAGTTGTGCTGTTTTTTTAGCAAAAACGTCTTCACCAATGCGAGGACGTACATCGTCACATAAAACAATTGGATCATTTCGGGACCAAGCCTGTCTGGGTCAGTGATGATGTCTTTGATGCCATCGCGAATTTCAATATCATGTTTGTCGTCCAAATGTGCAACAAATCTGTGAAGTGTAACCTCATAAAGGCGTATTAACCAATCTAGCCCAAAGACACCCCGCATTGCAAGAGTTACGACCACCACCAAAATTACCTCTCCAGGACCAGTCAGAACATTGTATCTTAATCCAGCATTGCGATGAAACGCACTCAAGTGTTTGGTAAACAATACCAACTGACTTGCTTGAACTGCATACCACTGTGTCACATTGCTAGTTCCTCCCAAACAATATGTGGCCAATATGATTAAAAAGACAGTCGAGCAGCAATCGCAACTGTACTTGAAGAGTTCGCCCAATGCACTCCTTTGTCGCAATCTGTCAGCATGGCGAGAATCAACACTGTTTGTGACGAAGAAAATCAAAATGTTCACAACAGCAAACCATGTGCAGGCTGTTGGGAAAATAGCCCCGTACAAGTTTTGAACATACCATGCTTGTCCAAGGCAAGCACTTCAGGTCGTCACCATAAGAGGGGGAGAAATATATTAGACGAATACAAATTAAATACATTTAATTTTCACACAATATTGTGATACTTACAACCCAGCAGCAGTAATGACATTTGGAGCTACATTATCAGGAATTAGACCAGCAATCCAGTCGAATGTGTTCTTTGTAGCACGATGGGTAAGCGACTTATCGTTGATTTCTTCTTGCCATCGTGAGAAGGTCCGCTTTTCGGCAGCATTTAGAAAAAGCTCCAGCCATCCCTCCGTCGTGATGCTATCCAGTTTTGAAGAGAGCGCGGCAAAGCTGCTGCTCGATTGCAAAGAAGAGAGCGGAGTAGTCAGGTCACCGCTACCGTTACGAGCAATGTCGACCATGATGTTATTGTTGTCGATTACTGTGGTTGTGGATGAGGGTGGAGGTAGGCGGGCGGCGTTGGCAAAATCTGAGATAGTGAAAGGTTTTTGATTTGAAGGAATCGAGGTTTTGTTTTTTGGACTTTTGGACAGTTTTGGATTTTGGTTGTTGGAGGGCTTCGGTTATTTAGTATGCACGTGAGGATTACTATGGCTGTCTGCTGGTTGTGCTTTAGTATTGTGACGGGTTGGCCCATGTGGACTGGGCTTCTGTTGTCAGGTTGGCTGACTCCCTCAGTAGCACCGGTATAGCGTAGTTGGAAGGAAAGTGGTTCATCGTGACCATGGGTCAGGACGGACTTGGAAGTCTTGCTGAGCCATTTGCATATACAAAAAGCAAGCTTTCTCTTGTATCTGATTTACTTACGACGAGATTGTGTGAATGTAAGCTACTAATGGTGCTATCGTACTCTACTATTTTATGAATCCAATCAAGTTACATAGTCGTTATATTAATTGAAAGTGGGCGATGTGGTCATTCGTAATAACTGTCAGATGATGATGATGATGATGACCCATATAAAGATGTTCCATGACTCAGGCCCGTTCTGTCAAGAAAAGTACAGCTTCATTGTGCAGGGTTCATGTACCGTTGAGGCATAAGACGATAGAGTCGAGCTTTCATCAATGGAACAAGATACCGATGTATAATCTGAGTCTTCTTCAGATGAATCACCAGATGCAGAACTGAAAGTGTCACCATCCTGTTCTCGAAGAGACATGGAGAAGCTCTGCAATGAAGATTGAGTACCAAGTTCCGAAGCCGAAGATGATAGTCCCAGCAAGCTTCCCTTCCCAACATTATCTATGAAAGATAAGAAACTTTTCATAGATAAGAAACTTTTGCTTGCACTATCATACTGTGCAAATTTCTCTTTAGATCCCGAGCCGCGGCTCTGATACTCAGTATCAGAAGTATGAGTAGAAGGAACTTTTGATACCATCTGTACATCTCTGTCATAACTGGCATAGCTATCTCTGTCCGTCATTAGAGAAGAAGCGCAGTCAGACAGAGTAGAGCTCTTTGTAGTTGCGGTGTTGTCACAAAAATCTTTGGCTTTATCCCTGACAGCAATCTTGCCCGCAACAGAATGTGTCATTGTAGAGCAACCACCAATGGACTCGGAATAATGAACAACATCACATGGAGCATCATGAATGTATGCGCTTGCTGGAGGAGGAGGTGATAGAAATTTGCTTGAGGTCTCAATTTTCAATTCTTGAACAAGGTTTGCAATTCCTTCAACAGCATAGTCTTCATCTTCAGCTGAGAAATTTGGCTGAGTTTCGATGGCACAAAACGCACGACGGAAGAGGGATTCCTGTGATGTGCATGAATACATATTGCAACAAGGACAAGTTAGCCAGTGTAGCAGTTGCGAAGCAAAGCAAAGGAATCAAAAGGTGATACTTACCAACAATCCTTCAGTCTCGTTTGCCCCAGTTGTTTGCTCTTTTGCTTCTTCGCTGATTTTCACAACACTTCTTGTGTTGTATTGGAAATGAGCACCTTGCACATCAATATTCTCAGCTTGCTTTTCTTTGCCACGAAGTTTGAGGATTGCATGAGCTACTTCATCTCTGCTTCTGAAGCAAACGGGATCTTTGCTATTTGTCGAAAGTGTAGGAACTTGTTGTGGTTGGTCGCCATCATCATGAGACAATTGCATTCGAAATAAGTCAATGTCGTCGATCACCTGGCGGCTCTCGTCACTTGCAACCGGCATCTTGCAACGCTCTTCGCTCTTATCTTTAGATAAGAAGATTCAACGACTATTATACGCACTCTGAGAGAACAACTTTACATACTTAGTGCGACGGCACCTTGGAATATTTATTGATTTGTGAGCATGGAAGGTTCGAAGACCAAAATGGCGAGTTTCGGATGATATCGAGAAAGGGGCTCCCTTCAGACAAAATTGGCGATTTTCGGATGACAACGAGAAAATGATGGAAAAGAGAAAGAATCTCTCAGAGAGAAGAAAAGAGAAGAGAGGAACTTCCTCACTCTCCTTTCTCTCCTATGCAAGAGAAGGTACAATACCTACTTTCTCTTTGTAATAAGAGTATCTAAGTAGGTACTTAGGTAGATAAGAAATACTCCTATTATTCTATCGACTACAATACTATCCAGGGGCCAGCTGTGCACAGTATTGTACAACAGAGACCGCGACCACCGCTGCTAAAAAGTGGAGAGTGGAGATCAACATGGCGTCAACTAATTCCCCATCGACATGGACTCATGTTCAGTTTGACACATCTATGGGCAGCTTTGTGATAGAATTATATTATAGGTGAGGCGCCAGTGTCAACTGTACATACTTCATTTGTATGTCATATGTATATTTTATGTTACATGATAATAACCTTGTTATACAGACATACTCCGCGGACTTGTTACAATATAGCTGCATTGGCACATGCTGGGTATTATAATGGAACAATTTTCCACCGAATTATCAAGGACTTTATGATTCAGGGCGGGGATCCTACCGGTACAGGAAGAGGGTGAGTTTGCACTACTACTTCTTTGAAAATCTTTTGCCCGTAATCGTGACATAAAACCATCTCATCATCAGTTTACATTATGATATGTTGTTTCAGAGGCGAAAGTGTTTATGGTGGAAAATTTGAGGATGAAATAACTCGCAATCTCAAACACGTGGGTGCGGGAGTTGTGTCAATGGCTAATGCAGGTGCAAATACGAATGGTTCTCAGTTTTTCATTACCCTCAAACCAACACCTTTTCTTGATGGAAAACACACAATATTTGGGCGAATTTATTCTGGAATGGGTGTAATACAGCGTATGGGTCTAGTTGCCACTGATGGAGAAGATAGACCAACGAGTGAGGTAAAGATACATAGGGCAGTGGCATTATATGGGCCTCCCGTGTCTGCGTCAAACAATGTTGCCGGTCGAGCACAATACGCACAGATTACAGCAAGTTGATTAGAAGCGAAGAAAAAAGACGAATCTTTCGAAACAGGGATTGAAGCAGGGGTGCCTTAAAGCTGATATTCTAATTCACACTCATTAATATATCTCATCTCAGTGATTCGAATATTGTTTGTTATCGTACTTCCACCAAGTAAGGCATCACAATCTCTTTTGTCGAGATTGGCTCCCATATTGAATTGTCAGTGAGTGAGTGTGAGTGAGTGAGTTCTTTAGCTTTACCACGCTTAGATCTATCGATTTAGTTCAAAATAATAGATTGGGTTTAATGCTCGCCCTCGACTATAAAAGATGTTGTTTCACGAAAGGCTTTTCCCAATATTCAAGTGTGATACGTGATTGATATTCCCCCAGTTTGCTTCCCACTATAGCGACCATAAGATTTTGTCTCCATGATGTGGGTAAATAAGTATATGTCTACACAATAAACAACCCATAGCACGCCCCCGTTAAGCACATAGCCATGTATGTAGCAGACATAAAATTTATCGCTCCCAGAACTTGAACCCGAAGTAGTAAAAGGTGGCAAGGAAGGGAGCAACAAATCCACCACCCCAGAACCACAGATTGAACGTCGCCTTCTTGGCCGCAATTTCTTCAGGGGTAGGTGGAGGAGGACGATCTTTGAGTGACAACAGCTCAGTAGAAGTCATGATGGAAGAATCTTGAGAGATGAAGTTTCCAATGCCATTGTTCATTGCTGAGTTGTAGGATAGGGGTCCAATTTCCGATGCTGGTTCCGCCACAATCGGAGCCTGGTCCATCATCATGGCGAGTTTGATTGATTTAGAGCGTCCAGCTGCGCTGGGGCTCACAAAACATGACACCGACGCCGATAGGGCGAGGAGAGCGAGCAAGAGTAATTGATACGAGTCCTTCATCTTTTTGCGATCTTTTATTATATTGTTTGTGGCTGTTTGCAACGATACTACAACAACATACAACAATACTAACGTGACACAGAAGATGGATCAGTGTCGATACAAAGCTGCGAAAGATCACATCACAACAAAGGAATGCATCAAGCAACACGCTGACGTTGTTGATTAGGTCGAGTCGAGTATCTTTTTCGCGTCCCCCCATCGCATCTCCCATCTCCCGTCGCTTCGCCTCTAGCTCGCGTTACGTATCAATCAGCCAAATATCTTCTTTCACATCATCATCATGTTCAAATCAATCGCCCTACGAGCCATCCGAAAGTCCGCGAGAGGTGTTCCTCCTCTTCTTTCGTCGCCAGGCCTGCAACAGCAGGTGGCAACTCGCGCGTTTGCTACTGCTGGATTTCCTCCTCCCCGTCTCTTCGACTATGAGACTGTCACTAGCAACTTGACAGTGGCCGATGCAATCGAGTCCGTAGAAGCGGCTTTCAAGGCGCTTGCAAAAGGAAAGGTCGATGTTCCTATGCCCATGCACATTGGTATTGAGGAATCGTCGGTGGCTGGCCCTGGAGACTGCCACATAAAGGGGGGCTACGTATCAGCTACGCCCACCTTCACAGTGAAATTGGCTTGTGTCTCCTTCTACAAAAATGTCGAGAAGGGTCTCCCACCTGGATCAGGAATTTTCATCGTTGTAAACGCTGTCACCGGTGCTCCTTTGGGCGTGTTTCAGGAGAATCGATTCATGACTGATTTACGAACCGGAGCGGCTGGAGCAGTTGCCATGAAGTATTGCTCTTCTCCCGAACAAGATGTAGTTGGATTCATCGGATGTGGTGCCATTGCCAAGAATATGGCACGTGCCGCGGCTACAGTGCGTCCTATCAAAGGAGTTGCATATGCAATCGATGGTGCAGAGGAATTTGCGGCGGAAATGTCTGCCGAGTTGGGAGTACCATTTGAAGTTGTGTCCTCTGCCGAAGAGCTTTGTGGCAAATCAGATATTATTTACACCCAAACACCAGGAGCGTCTACAGTATTGGAGAAGGATTGGCTTAACCCCAAGGGAGTGACTATCATAGCATCTGGATCTGATCAACCAACAAAATGCGAGATACCACCGGATGTTCTTGCAGCATCCAAATACATCAGTGATTTGACGAAACAAACGAGTAAAGTTGGAGAACTCAGGTCTGCATTGAAGGCTGGCGTGATGACAGAAGCTGATGTGTATGCTGAGTTGGGTGAAGTTGTAAATGGTGACAAGGTTGGCAGAGAGGGAAATGAAATAATTGTTGTTGATTTGACCGGTACCGGAGCACAGGACGCAGCCATTGGACAAGTTGCATGGGACAAACTGAGTCAGCTGTGAGATTGGTGAGATTGGTAAGAATTGCAGCTGATGTGGTGTGACACTGTCAAATTCAACAACACAATTAAGGAATGATGTATATAAGACGAGTACCGTACTGGTGTTTACAGTTAATGCTGTGATCTTCGATCTTTACTCACAATGCTTCAATCTTCTACACGTAAAATTTAGAAGGCTAGGCCACATCGTCAGTCTCTCGGTCTTCGAGAAGCATACGCGAAAAGCCCAAAGACATTGAGCACCCCTTTTCGTCGACATTGAATGAAGGCGATTCATCACACGCAAATGGGCAGACTTTGTCCCATCGTGTTAGAGGTGACGAATCGAGGACTGAGAGGACGAAGGAACAGTCAAAGGAAGGTTAATTTTAAAAAGTTTTTCGCGCGAATCAAATCTCAAAAAAAACAACCTTCTCATCTTTCGAGAGGAGATCTCTTCTCATTTCGTCGAACTGAAGAAGAATGAAATTCAACATCGCAATAGCGACTACTGTCGCTTCGCTTGGGTTGGTCAACGCTGCATGCCCAAATCAATGCAGTGGTCATGGTGAATGCGGGCCTCACGATATGTGTACTTGCGACAGGAATTGGCAGGGTGCCGATTGTTCTTTGAGTGAGTTTGAATCTTATCATTCTTTCGACCTTGGCTGCCCTTTCTCTCTTCCATTCTAACAATGCCATCGCTTTTTCTGTTTCTTCTTCGTCTTAGGAACTTGCCCCTTTGGAAGGGCTCACGTGGATACTCCAAAGGGTGATCTCGATGCATCCCTCTCAGTTGAAGCCTACAACCAACTCGTTTTGGAAGGATCGACCGTCTATCCTTACGGAACAACAGAAGCATATCCATTGATGGAAGATACTGCCGGCAATCACATTGAGAACTCTGCACATGATTACATGGAGTGTTCCAACAAAGGTCTTTGCGATCGTGTGAAAGGGCAATGCGAATGTCTTCCTGGGTATGATGGTGCCGCCTGTCAGCGTGCTTCTTGTCCAAGCAAGGCAAACTCCAACACTCCTGGAAGTGGTCAGAAAGCGAGCAATGTTGCATTCAAGGTATTCACTGGCCAGAGTTCCTTCAATGGCCGAGCGATGACCATTCCTCAAGTCGGTCAGTGCTCTGGGCATGGCACGTGCATGACAGTTGAACAGCTTGCATTTTTGGACGAAGGCAATTCATACGCCTTATGGGACAAACATTCCACTATGGGATGCAAGTGTGACCCTGGATACACCGGAGCTGACTGTTCCGAACGCACTTGCGTCCACGGAATCGATCCTCTGTACATTGATGATACGTCGACTCGCGTCACGCACACTACGGTACGAATTGAGTCCAGCGATTCAGATGCTCTCTGGGGCGAATATGCCATTCGGTTTTGGGACACGTCTGGAGAGAATTTCATTACAAAGGGCATCCCAGTCACAGGCAATGGTATTGTCGATGGTGCTTCTAAGACGCATTGTGATGCTGTCCGGGAAGCATTCTTGGAATTGCCAAACAGAGTAGTTCCTGCGATTGAGTGTTCTCAGGATGTCATCAATACCGATAAGGGCGTTGAATACACTCTCAAATTTGTAGGTAATCCAGGCAAGCTTCGAGAGATTGAGCTCGACGAATTTTTGGATGGATCACGTTCGACTGTTGGCGCATCTTCCGGAACGATGTCCATGGGTGTTCACACCAAGGTGGTTGGAGAGTCGGTTGATTACTTCGCTGAGAGGTGCGAAGGAATCACTGTTAAGGTCCTTGCCGACTCATCCGCTGATGACAGTTGGGTGCTAGATAATGTCCGTCCTGGATCGCTTGGGTATCTATCTGGACCTGATGGCCCTCTCACTGCTTCTCAAATGAAAATTTTGAAGAAATGTTTGGGTGATTCCGATTGGGATCCTGACAATAACGTTGAAGTTGCCGATTGGGATTACGGTGTGGTGGTGGAAAATGATGGAGTCGACGCACACAACATGATTGGAGCGCATCCTCACGCTATCAAAGTTGTCCCCATTAGCACAGATATCCATTACACGACTCAAACGCCTGGATCGTACCACCTTGTTTGGTTTGACGAAGATGCTACGGGTAAGGAATTCCGCGTGGCAAATCTCAACAGTGATGCCAACGATGTATCAGAGGCAACTGAAATGAACGTCTACACTACGAAGGGCACTGTTCAGCAAATGGGCTATGGATCCGAGTCGAAGATTGCAGACAACTCAAGCGGCACTGCATCTAGCACGCGCATTGTTGGTTTCTTTGACAAGGATACAAACAGGATTTACACCAACTACGATACAAGCTGTCAAAACGGAGGAGACAACCACAAATGTGTCGAGAAGGGAGATAAACTCTTTGTCGTCGACTCGTGTTGGGGAAAAGGAGATTTGGGTGTTGGAGCTGCGAGTCCCAACTCAATCTTTGGTGGCACGGCGCTGAATGCATGTGCTGATAGCACTGTACCAAACAACAACTCTGGAAATATCTACACAGTCACAAAGGTGTACACAACTGCCCCTAATTCGAGCTCTGCCGGTTCCCCTGCAGACGAGATTGACATTACTTCTGATATAACTTTGAAACGCTTTGTGAATACTAACGTCATTGAAGTAGATGCAAGCTTTGGCTGGCAAGGATTGAAAGGCGATCCCGAAAACTCCAACTCGGCAGGAGATGACACTACGTGGTCCGATAATACTGGTGTAGTTGTCTTGTTCCATTTTACTCCGCACGAAGAAGGAATTTATGAATCCGTTTCAGAATGCAGCAACCGTGGGAACTGTGATCGTGAATCGGGTCTGTGCAAGTGCTTCTCTGGATACACTTCTAACGACTGCTCGGTTCAGAACATTCTTGCTCTGAGTGAGGAGGATAAAGCTGCTGCCACGAACAAGAAGAAAAAGAGCGGTTGACTAAGGAAGTTAAAATAGATATTCCCAGTTAATATTGTTAAACACCTCGAGGAAGAGATGTTCCAATGAATCGTTGAAGAGGATACGGTGGTAGAGGAGACTTTCCAATGAATCGTCGAGGAGGATACGGTGGAGGAACGTAAGAAGAAAAAGGCGTAAACTCTTGGATAATCAATATTTAGCCACTACGATACATACCTCGCAATCTCATTTTACATAACTTGGGTCAATTTGGGCTATGAAAGCATCCAACTCATCGGTGTGACCACCCTTCGCAGTGCCTGGAGGCAAGTTTTTTGGCCTTTCCAAGTCAATTATTAAAACAATTCGCTCTTCTTTTTCGCTATAATTAAATGCTCTGTGCAATTTTGAATCATCAAAGCAGACGATGCGCCCAGCATCCTGTGTTTCAACGCATCCATCAACCCAAGTTCCACATACGTCACCTCGGGGTACCACCAGGGGAATATGAACACGTATCACATGGTTGGCAAGATCTGACCATCCCGTATGAGTACCCAGCTTTGTGTTGGGATCTAATCTTGAAAACAGAGCTGTTCGCAATGGAAGTCCTATACCTTGAAGCAACACAGTCGTTGCTGGTACAAAGGCGCAAGTTTTCTCTATAAACTTCCGTCGCGTCACATCAGTTGCAGGGAAGGTGTAACACAAGGGGAAAACAGACCATGATGCACCTCCATTTTCGTCGCCACTAGAGCTGTAGTGGTTCCGCTCAGGCCAGGCTGCCCACTGTGGGATGAGTTTTGCTTCTCTTCGAATATCATCAATTCTCTGCAATAGCGGATCTAGTATACTAGGGAACTCTTCCTCATGGTTGAAGTACGGAGGAGATACCAAACGCTGCCTCAGTATTGGTTCTATTGGCAAATCCACATCGACACCATCGGGCTGATCTGGCTGATCCAAGAACGCTTCAACCAAACAACCAGGATAATTGTTTCCTTCACCAATGACACTATTAAGCATATCTCTGGGCGGCAATCGTCGATATACAAAAAGTGATACAACACCATCACTTGAGCAATCGGTCGCATCATTTCCTACGCAGTTTGTTTTCTGGTGAAGAGCTTCATAGAAATTCTCTCTCGTATCCAATTGAATTGTCGAATACAGATAGTAGCTAGGAGCTGCATCTCCTACGCGGAAGTCAAGCAGTTCTTTATACTCTTGTCTTTCAAGTTCGTCGAATGGAGAAGTGTCACTAGACGCAATCGGAGACTTTATAAGTAATGCAACAACTTGATCCTCATTGCATAGTACCTGAGGATTGTTATGTCTTGTATTGTGATTATTTCTCCCTACGCCCCCACGATAGCTTGTTTTCCATGGAGATGCACAATGTAGCTCATCAGATTGATTTTTTGTTTTGAAATTAAGAGCAGAGCGCAGTAGATGGAATATTTTTTCGGATGTGTCAAAGTATGCATGATACCCAGCTTTATCAGTCTTCCGCATATCTTGAAGCGTTGTCAAGTCGATGATTCTTACATTTCCCTCACACTGGATACAAGATCTAGCTTGATTATGTAGGTCATTTCTGTTCGAATTGATGCTGCCTTGTCGCTTCCAGGATCCTCTTGGATGATCACAGCAACAAGAGAAATGATTCATTTCTTCATCGTCTACAACTTTTGGTTCAAACCAAGATACTTTTACTGTGGGGATGCTTTCTTGATCTGGCATTGATGCAGCAGCTGACACTACCGCTTCTCTTATACCAAAAATAGTTTGTTCCTCGTTATCATTCTTCAGAGCGTTATAGCGGCATTTGAGCAAGAAAGCGTCGTCGCTATCATAAAACATGAGTGGGTCAATGTCTGTCGGAATCTCGTTCAGCTGCGAGCGAGCGACATCCTCCAATTCCAAAGCGGATATCTTGTTGGTGCAATCTTCGCCCCTTTGGACAAGCCGACATTTTTTATGGGTGCTGCGTTCATTGTTTCTTTTGAAACTGATGCAGCAGTGGATATCATTGCACGCCATAATGGCCTGTTCTTACTCCTTCTATTTTTTTTTGTGATTTTGCAGCTGGTTTATTTTATGTAGGTGACCTTTTGGGGCTTACTCACAATAAGTACTTTGCCCGCTGTTCAATCCTAAAGTACGAGCCTTCTGTAGCTTCTCCTGCTTTTGTTATCTAGAATGAGAGTTCTTCCCCCCCAATACCCCCAAATGAAAAAACCTTCTCCGAGTGAGAACTTCTTCCTCCGCCCGCCCATCGACGACAGTCGACAGTCGACCGTCAAAGTGTAGCTGCTGCCCACAGCTGCCCGCACATAATATTATTATATTATGTACGACGTTGGCGTTGGTAGACTTCTCTAGAGTGCTGCCCAAATAGGGCAAAGTTATCATCATCATCTCTAATATAACAATAGACAGCATTGTCATTATTAGTCATGTTTCGCCGAAGAAAAGACAAAGCTCGGGCGGGCAACACTGAGGACACAATGTGCCTCACTGATCCCAATGCTATAGACTCTTCATATTATATCACTTCCGACAATAAACCCAAAGGAAGGCGCTTCAGTCGAAAGAAAAAATCCGGAAGCAAGGATAAGCAATCTTTAAATATTTCTACTACTTCGTCCTCTTCACCAAACAATGGCAATAGAGTGCAGTCAAAAAGCAGTAGTCCCGTTGAAGAATCAATGATTCCAGGTCTAGCAGACGTTCCTAAAAGTCAATTCTCTATGGAAGATAATAAATCATCAACATACAACATGGTAGGTGATGATCATCAGCAACCATCTGGCAGCGGTGCTAGAACTTCACCTCAATCCACTGAAATCTTCAGATCAAGCGAACAGAAAGGCAGTAACAATTCAACTGCGAAGCGGTCAATATCACGGACTATGAGCGAATCGACCGCATCAAGTGCAATGGGCTCAGATGTATACATCAACTCTCTCGAGAATATACCTGTGACTTCTTCAGATAGTTTATTAAAAACTGATAAGGAATTCCCAGTGCTGAATATTCAATCGGACAGAAAAGTAAAGGAGGCACTATCACGTGAGGTTGGACGGAATAAAGTCCCTACGACATCTATTGAAAAGTGGTCTGTTCAAGTAGGCGAACCAAGCTGGGATGATGATGAAGGGAGGTACAAATATGAAATTAAATTGGTAAAGAACGAGGGAGCGACAGAACGACCAGATACGTTCAACTCAAACTCTCCTTTTAATGAGGTTACAGCCGCGCGGTCATTACAGGACTTTGTTTGGCTTGAGAGGGCTCTTCGTGCTGAATATCATGGTGGGTTAATAACTCCCTTGCTCAGCCTGACACTATATTTTGCATCAGTAGCTAATACCTTTTCAGGAGAGGATATCCTGGACACGGGAAGTAAGATGTCTTCGCCGATTGATAGTCCACCTGGAATGAGTTGGGATGCAACCAAAGCTACATCTCAATCAATCAAATTCCTTGGGAAAATTTTGGACCAAAACGAGACTGTGAATAACGATTTGCTTGCGACCTGGTTGAGTGATGTAATAAATGGTGTAAGAGGCGATGGTGAAGTGTCTTTACACTACGAAGCAGATATACTCCAGTCAGAAGCGTTTGAGACGTTTCTATTCCGCCATGCTGAGGCACTGAACGACGTATCACCAGATCAGATGGGCACTAATCAGAAACGAGCATCCAGCCTCGGCGGCTTCGATTTGTTCTCGTTTATCGGAGACAATGTGAGTGATGGTTGCTATAACGACTCAATTCTTTCAATTGGCGATGTGATCAAGACTCCGTTTGCAGTCTTTGAAGCTTGCGCAGGAAGTATCGAGGATAGAAAGAATTCTCCAAAAAGAGGAAGCCGAAAAATATACTCCTCTGGAGCGACGGGGGTTCCTGGCTTACATTCCGACTCAATTCTGTCTGAATCAGATTTTGACGATGCCTGGCTTCTGACATCAACCCCAAACAGTGCAGCCCACTCAGAGTTATTGGAAGCTGAAAGAGACTTCATAGCATCTTCCATCAAAACTTCATCTGACGGGATGACAAAGATGCAATCACTTATCAAGCATGAGGAATATGTTGGGAAATGTTGGAAGAACCTTGCCACGTCTCTATCTGGGTTGTTTTCAGTTGAGAAGGATATCGAAACCGCACATATCGGGGACCAAATCAAAAGCAATAAGAAAAAGCAACCTTTTCGGAAACTAAGGAAAAGCACTGTCAATGAAGTAATTCTTGGTCTTGCTCAAGCGAAAGCTGATCGTTCCAGGCCAGGTTTGGCATTACTTGGGTCGATGTTGAATGCGTACTACTCTGATCTCAATTCAGTAGTTCCATCGTTTAAGGAATTTGTTGATGCGATCAGGCAACTAGACGAACTTGACGAAGCACACTTGATTAAAGATGGAGAAACAAAATCATCCTCTTTTGATCAATTGAAGGCTTTTATCAAAAACACGTATCAATCGAATAAAACAACATCTCGCCATACTATGGAAGACGAAGTGCAGACAATTGGTTCTCTCAATACGACACAATCGAAGGCGCTTCAAAGGCGAGTTTTTTGTAACGAAAAAATACTGAAGCAGTCCATTACATCATTATGCAGAGAAAGTGCACTGCGAAGAGCTCGTATGGCATGGTGGTACTTCAAAACTGAAGCCAAGCAAGCTGCAAATGTGCACGCCACAGCGGTGGCTCTCAGGCAAGCATTGAGTATCGATGCAGATACAGCTATAGCCATGAAGGAACGTAGGTACGATGAAGATGAAACGAGAGACAACACAGCTGAGATTGACTTGGTGAAGCGCATTCTTGATCTGGGAAAAAAGAATTTTTCTCTATCCTACAATGAATCATCAAATGAGAGCAGCCAGGCTTTAGGGTCGAGTCAAGCTGCGTTGAAAATTGCTATAGATCAAGTGGGCAGGTGGGATGCCAATACCGCGCAAACAATATTGCAGGCAGCTGGAGTGGAAGATGCAGAAGTAACAATCGATGAGACTTCTCGTGAGCTTAGGCACGTCCGTAAATACGCAATATCGTTGCGTGAAAGTGTGGAGAGGTGCCTTGAAGCAGTGAGCGCTCTCACATCCGTATGGGACTCAGATAATAATATGCGCATCAGTAAATCACGACGTGAGTTCTGGGCAGCCATGTCGACATTTTTCAGTGGAAAAGTATCCAAAGATTTGCGCAATGTGCGGGTTTTGTTGGACGTTGGTATTGACACTCAAGATCGTGGAGGATGGCTTGGATTGAAATCTGACAACGACAGCCCGGTAAGTCGGAATGCAAAACAATTTATTCACTCTTAGCAACATGTTCTCACCTAACATTTTCCTGTGCTAGTTGCCACAACGTCGTCGCTGCGGAGAAGCTACCAAATTTTACCTGAAGAAACGAGACAGCCAAGCAGGTATCCTCATCTCTCGAATCAGTAAATTGTTGAACGAGTACGAGCGCCGTCTGGAAGGAATTGAATGCTTTGTCTTCATGCACATTGTCGGTATTCAGCTCGAAAGGCACTGTAGCGTAGTCAGGGCGAAGTCATTATCCGGTAAGTTTGATTTACTTAGAATTCTTCCTGTCAGTAACAAGCCCTCCCTGACAAAACAAGTCACTTTTGTGATCAAACTCTAGCTTGGGAAAAAAGAACTGATATCTCAACTGCCATCAATGTAGCGATGAAAAAGAAAATCCCTAAATTGGTAGACGAGCTCAGGATGAAGTTGGATGGCTTGCCTCAAGTATCACACACTACGGTTATTAAGGCCAAAGAAAATCACTTGGCAAGCAAGGCTCTCAAAACAGACCTGCACAAACTTGCCAACCGTCGTTTAGGAAGAGCGCAGGATGTCGCGACGGAACGTGTCATTGGTATTGTCAGTCTTTGGGCAAAACGTAAGTAATCGGAATATTTTCGCCATTTTCTTGCCCTATTGTTTCAGTCAGGAGTCTAACAATCAATGTTCGAATATGATAGACGAAGAATCTGTAGCAATGGAAGAAGTCAAAGCACTAGGTAAGGCAGTTCAAGAAGTTGAGTTGTCTATTCAAGCCTCTGATGTGGATAGAATCGCCGGCGTCATTGCTGAAGAGCTCAAGAAGGAACCAAAGAATGAAACCAGCTTCTCCAAAGGAAATGGTACGCTCATGATTTGAAGTTAAATGTATGTAATAATTTGATTTGTTCTGCAAGCAAAAGCCCGGTATCTGTCTGCATCCTAAGTTCGGCCTGGCGATCTGAGAGCCATTTCCTCTCTTATCTTTCTCCCTTCTCTCCATGATGCAGTATCTTCTATCTTCTTCTTTCGTGGGCGGAGGGCGGACGACGTCAAGCATGATGTTGATGTATTATGGTGTTTTATTGCATCGAATCCTATGAACATGACGGGCAAACTCCTCCTTTTCCTCCAAATAACTCTTACCCTACTATCATCGTCTCTCTCCCTTGTGTCCGCATTCGCGATGAGTATTCCAAAGGCCCGCCATCCACATTGCGACTTACCGGGCGACCCTTCATTGATCCTACAAACTAATGTTGATTTGGGAGATAAGAAAGCAGATGTCATGAAGGAACTGAGTGCTCTCGTTGCGAAGTCTTTGGGTAAACCAGAATCATACGTTGGTGAGTGATGGAATATGTGTCTGCGTTCTAATGCACGCCATACTTGCACATCACCTAATGAATTTTACAACAATACAATGTGTTCTTCGTTTCAATACATGCCATATCTACTTGCATCATCTCCAATGGATTTTACAATCCAGCAATTTCCATCACTGATAACGTATCCATGCTATTTGGAGGCAGCGATGCACCACTTGCTCTTGGCTGTCTCTACTCGCTCGGGTCTATTAACATGGAAAACAATGGCAAGGTCCAGGCAGGCGTCACTGATGCTCTCGAGTCATTTGGTGTCGCCGAGAATCGCATCTACATCAACTTCTTCGATGTTCCACGAGCGAATGTCGGATGGAATCGAGCTACATTTGCAGGTTAGAGAAGCGTCTCTTGGCGCATTTATTAGTTTAATTAGCAAAGTCGATACTTAACTATAATGATTCTTCCTTCTCCCTTTTCGAACAAGGAAGGGTTTGTTCTACTTCGCTCTCTCTGTCTCTCTTATTGCTTCTACCCAGCACGAGCTTTTCAACTTGTTGCACTTCTACTGGAAGCAGAAAGCTCACACAAAACATGTTCTTTCGCGGGCCAACATCTCTGACGATTCTCACTTGAGCCTTGTTCTTTTGTCTTCCTTCTGGCTCGGACAGAGAGCCTGGACAGCCTAATGCTCTCTCACACCGCTGCAAGACTTGAGTGTGTACCCGAGATGTCTCTATGGGGCCACGAGCCTTTTCTCCGAAGCAATGGACGTGAATTGTTGGGATTTTCTTCGATAATTCGCTTCCAAAATTCCAGCCTCGAAATGCATCCAGAAACTCCGGCGCTGCTGCTGGCAAGTTCATGATAAAGTGAGATGCATCAACACCGTCACTATTCATCTTGTGAATAAACGCTCTTCCATCCAAGTTGTGTTTGACCAACCGATCAGAGAAGCACCGATTCAATTTGGCATTAGCCTCGAGATAGTGATAGCTAACTGGATTTAAGTCATTCGCATGGCATAGAATAGGGGTTTTGTGATAGTGAGATGCATTCGCCGACGTAAGAGGAACAGCAAAAGGCCCTACACCGCCCATTACATCAGCAACGATGCAGTGTCTCTTCTTCGTCGCCATCAGTTCTTCATGGGCGCTTGTAACGATCTGCTTCACCAAGTATTCATGCTCTCCAGATAACCTGGAATTCCAATAAACCTTGGCAAAATCTAATTTAAACCGGCATCCATGCTCTTTCACTTCCACTTGCATGAGAGATTGATGCTCCGGTCCGACTTTGATTTGTATCTTGTTTGGATCTGATACTGTTTGCGCTGCACACATTTCTTCAACTAGACCAATATCCAATCCATCGCCCGCAAGAATCTCCATTGGGAATGTTCGAAATTCATTCTCAATGTTTCCAATCTTGTTTACTACGACACGGATTTTTGGATTGTTCTTTTCTAGAATTGCTTTCCCGATCAGATATTTATATGGCAGTGATTCTTCACGAAGATTCACATGCGCAACATGACCAGCAACTTCAAAGCTTGATGGTATCTCTTCTATCAAAGGATTACCGTTATTGTTACTAGCTTCACCTGAATCATCATTGTGACAAGGCATAATCCGGCGAAGTACTTGATCGACAGAGAGAAGAGAGTACGGAGATGCTGGTAGGCAGATATAAGATGGTCTAATCTCGGGCTTGCCGTTTGGAGATGTTCCTTCTGCCGACATTTCTTCCTGTGAGGACGATGCAATCATACTTTTGATGATTGGATCTTGAAATACTTTGTCATTTTGTGCTACTTTTACCTCGTCCTCTTCGGTAAATGTGTCAGCTGGGCCAAGGCGAGCCAGAACTAACTTTCTTTCCTTTTCCGGATCATAACCACCGTTTACTTCCTTTACTGTATAATCCAAGCCTTCCTCCAATGCATAGACTCTTTTTCTCTTTGCCTCTTTGAAGACTAGTTCCTTCAGTGTGGTTTGAATTTCGTTGGTCCGGCGTGCAGGAATCAAAAGAGCAGGATAGATCAACGAAGATGATTCAAAACATGAAGGTGATGGGTAGGCAGAGGGCGGATATGTGGAGCTTGGTATAGTAGATAACGGTGGAAGCGGCAACGACTGAACAACCATACTGACAACTCAATAGAGAGAACTGGTGGCTATGATTGTAGGTATGATGTTTAGTCTACTAGAGTACTACTATCTACGTTTGTGTTGACGTGATACAATACTTTAGATTGGTGGCGGCCGCGGTAAGCGGTAAGTACCATATCCGGTTGTGGGGTTGCCGGCGCCGGTGGGTGGGTAGCTTGCCTCAGCTCCATCCCAATCAATAATCAATGTGCGGGGGGGTCAAAACAGGGTAAAATACCTCTGTTTACGGGGTATAAGAGACCCAAATGTCCCAACTCATTGCGACACAAATCCGCGCGCCCTCAGGGAATCTTTTTTTGCGGAGCAACATAAGTAATATTAACATGACCTGAAGACAGGGTATTCTTCAAAGACAATAAGATGATATTTGGTTCATTAGTTTATTTTACACCTTGCTTAGTAAAAGGCACCAACAACCCGCAGCGCACAGCACACTAGCTAGGTACTACGTACTACAGCCTACTCTAGATAGAGCACGCAAAGTTGCTATCTAAAGCAACGATGGCTATCTTCGATTGGTCCCTACTGCTGCTCTATAGCCGCGGGTTCACTATGCGAACAGGCTGATTGTTATTCTGTACCTCCAAGACGTGTGGTATTATCGCAGATCGGGTCAGCTTTTGCCGGTGTAATTGGTTGGGAGACTGCAAATATTGGTGATTCCTTCTCTGTTGCATATGCCAAGGAAGATGCTTCATCGTCAGTGTCAGAAATTTCAATGGTGACAGATGCCATAGATGCACTTTCCTCTTTGATTGAGAATTGGGAACGTGCCACTGTCGATTGTACCTATGCTGACGTACCACGAGAGCTTTTAGAAACCAAGAATAAAGAAACATTGTTAGAAAAGGCATCCGAATTTGCTCTATTCGACAAATCAACATCCGTCGTAAGTTGTAAACGATCGAATCGAGTTGTGAGAGATTATATCGGCGTAACAGGCAAGGGTCCACTGGTGAACTTAGAGAAGAGATTGCTCAAGAGAAGTTTAGTGGAGCAAGTCGATCCAGACAACTTAGACGGTTACTTTTCGGCTGTAGAAACGTTCTCACAAGAGATGGCCAAGGCAAACTCTCTCTCTTATACGGCAGGGACAGCGGATTTTGATTCTGTCAATAACTTTGCAAAGGGAGAAGCAAGCGTGAATGAGGGCGATAGCAACTTGGAACAAGCAAGGCGAGCTATAGAGGAGGCAAATAAAGCCTTGAAGATCGCCTCATCATTGATCACCGTATCGTAGCACGTAATCGCGTCGCTAAGAATGAAGTGACAAGAAAGCTATGTTATGTATGAAGTTAAAAAAGCAACCTATCGATCATCTAATCAGTCACTATACCCCTTTTGACTAGCCATTTCATCGCATTCTGCAACCATATCGCAACAAACTGTGCAACACGTGCACGTTATGGGATACCCGCCGCAATCCGACCACAAGTCTTCAAGTGCGCCTTCCTCTCGCAAGTAGCATAGAGATGATGGCATGTCCCCATTGAATTCGTTGAAGTTAAGGTAAACTCGCTCAAGATTGGTCAAGGCTGTGAAGACGTCCGGTATCGATCCACTGAAGTTGTTCCCATCAAGCGACAGATATCTCAGCTCGTCAAGATCCCCCAATGCGCTGGGTACAGGCCCTGCCAAATGATTGTTTTGCATGTCCAATGATTCCAAGGCACTCAACCATTTAATTTCTTCAGGGAGGAAACCGACGAGGTTAAGATCAGCCAAACGCAATTCTGTCACCTCCATATCATTATTGCACTTCGTTACGCCAACTCTTTGATCACTCTCGCTCTCAATGGACAGAATTCCCCAAAAGTGATCCTCCAAACTCTTTTTTACCCAGTGGCATTCATGCAACCCTGTCAAAAAGTGAACCGAGTCTGACTCCCATCCACCTCTTGCATAAGACGAAGTATGATATTCTTTAGGATCATTTTCATCAGTCCCCCCCATGGCATAGAACACCAAAGTCAGCACAAATCTTTGAAATAAGTGTTTATCATCACCACTTAATTTTCGCTTGTCACGGTTTAGAATGAAATCAAAAGCCTTGCCGTGAGGTGTGTTTGTATCATAGAGAAGATCTTCCGGCACAAAGTTGGCCGCTTCTTGATACATCTTGTACTCAGAACGTGGCTGAGCGGGGAGCGCAACAATTGGAGCAAGTGCATTAACCAGATCATCGCCACGGAATTCCTTCTCCATATTGCTATTCGGCTGACTCTTTAAGGGGTGATATGTTTGGACCGGTGGAGAATATTGCTTCGGCGGCGAATAGGGATTGACACTGCCGCTGCCAGTATTATCATTCACAGGGTGGTTATGTTCCGAGCCCCATCCTCCAGATGCATCCCCTTTCTTTGACCATTCATCATTTATGTCATCAACAGGCAATGCCATCTTGATGATCCCCATCATCGTGAACAGGGCAAGGCAGATCACAAAGTACATCTTTATCGAACTGCTAGAAGAATCATGAGAGTGGCGACCAGGGCCATATGGATTTTTCGGCCGCTCTTGTTTTTCAATATTGAGACTTTGCATTGTCTTTTTGTGTTCTAAAATAATGATTGTTTTTTCAACAGCATAACAGTGATACTCCTAAGTAGCATTCAATTAGGCCGGGACATTCCTGACGGTCATCATGATGATGATATGCTTCTTCTTCTATGTTTGCTTCTTGCTTCTTTCACCAGTTTTCAGTGGCATTTTCTTTTTTCCCCTCTTTCAGATATGCCTCATCGCTGAAGTGTCGCGTACGATACTTTAGCAAAGGAAAATGAAAACCTATGTATGAAAACAGATGCCTATGATAGAGCATTACTATTACAGCTTAAGTAAAATAGTCTCATTCTCATAAATCAACGCAACATATTATGATGTTATTATTCCATTGATAAAAATCTTCTTTGAAGATAGGTCTACGTATTGTAAGCTTTTGGTTACTTATGATACTTTTGTATGAGATCTGCCAACTGAAAGTAGAGATAAGGGTGCATTTAGGCTTCTGTCAGAATGTATCTAATTGATATAATTACCATTTCTGCCATCGCTTAGTCTCAAACTCATGAGATGGTGGCCATGAGAGGTGATAAACTCGCCGTCAATATTGGTGTTTGAACTTATCTTTACCATTACCCTCCCCAAGAGTAGTTCTGACGCGATGAGCCATAACATTCCAATCCATTTTTGTGCGAGTAATTGGCATGACCCTCCTGAGACTTTTCAAGTACTCGTTGTTCATACGTTCATACATGTCCGTCAACTTGTCCATTACTTCTGTGTCTTCCCACGCCTGAATCTGTTTCACAATTGATTTTGCCCATGACGATTGTTTGTCAACATTATCATTTGATTTTATAAATGCAGCGCTAGTTTCATCCAAACTCATATTTGAGTGAAGGTGGACATTTCCCCCATTTTCGAAGGTGTGCGCACTTATGGAAACATTCCCACTAATACATTCGGATGATATGTTCACAGTGTAACAGGCTTTCCACGATCCAACGTTGTGATTGTTCAAATCAATTCTCTCCGCATATGTTGTGATCATTAATGTTTTGTCGCCTTCTTCTTGATTGACTTGATGAGCAGCACGTACCCCCGGCGACGAAAATTTGAGATTCACATAGTCATCCATTGCCTTGCGTATAGCATGCACACAACCATCAGATGATTCGTCGGTAGTGTCGTCAGCAGCGCTAGTCTCGATAATGACATGGCCAGTGGTGGCAGCCCACTCGGCTCGGAGGGCGGACAATTCTGATTCTTCTGTCAAAGACTTGGGAGCGATTGATTTTACATCTTCCAAAATTAGATCGAATTGACCTGGCGGAGAAGCCAAGAGGATGCTTCTTGCAGATGCCATTGTTGAGAGGATTTGGAGGAATCCCAGTCACACAGCTAGCTATCCTAACTACTGAGCAAGACAAGAGGAAAGCGGAATGTTTTGTAGGATATTCCTTTGGATCTCCTTTGGATAGTGAATACAATACTTACTGCGATAGTGCCGGTCAAAAAATAATACGCAAAGCAACAAGAAAAGCTGAAAAAGGGTGAATAATTGCACCCCGGAAATTCAAATAGCCCCCGGCCACCCAACAACAATCCAGAATCCGGAAAGAAGGGGTATAGACAGGGGTATAAACATTGTAGATATGAATGAATCTTCTACGATGCCATTAACCTTCTGTAACATTGTTTCATTGGTAGCAATATACTATTCTCATAAACAACTGCCATCCAACTAGAAGCTGGTAAATGCACTGACAGAGATGAATAAGAAAAAGACGTAAGATATGATGATGGTAAACATCCTTAAGGAATCATCAGGCAACCTGAGCAGAACTCTGTAGCATTAAAAAAACACGAGTGTCATCTATTTGGGCCAAAGATATTTCCTTCCCTACTATCCGTGCCAAGTATAATGGGCCACTAGCAGCTTCTCAATGATGTATTGACAAAGTTACATGCCATAGACACGTAAGATTTGACGCAGGCGGCAATCCCAAATCAGGCCTCATCAGGTCATCTACGAGGCTGTAGCGGAGATTTAAGGGCTGTAGTATTGTTACGCCGAAGATATTTCCTTCCCTACTATCGGCACCGACTATAATGGGCCACTAGAAGCTTCCAATCGCTATATTACAGGCGTTACATATGATTAGGACGTACGATGTGGAGCTGGTTGCCATCCCAAATCAGGCCTCATCAGGACAGCTATGTGGCTGTAGCAACGCAGCTACAATTGGAGGTCGTTTGAGCCGAAGATATTTCCTTCCCTACTATCGGCACCGACTATAATGGGCCAC